>DWMY01000434.1:0-25539 GCA_018249775.1 Heliconius hecalesia formosus
AAACTGCAGTATAAAGTAGATTACGTGCAATAAACAAAGGAGGTCTGGCTGTAAATGCACCCGCGGGGTCGTAGACTGTCGAGTGTCGCCTCTAACCACTGTTTTGGTATACTAATAAAAAAGGTTTATATCCTAATTGGATAGATGGAAATGAACCTAGATTGCTTTGTTTTTGTTTTAATGTCTGCTTTCTTTACATGCTTGTGGCTTAAAGTCTAAAGGAGACTGAAACGATTGCATACATTTTTAGGCCCAGAATGTAAAGAGATGAAAATGCTATGATTTAATAAATTCAGGTACAACATTCCCTTCCTTAAAATTCCGATAGTTTTTGAAATCTGAGAGCCGAGTATTTAGAGATTTGGTAAAAGTGAGGTTAAGTTCACAGCACAATTTATATAAAATCAAGCTCTATACAATAGATGATGTGTTGGAAATATAATATATTTATATATAAATTGCAACATGCAACACTATTTTAAGTTGTTTTATTATCTGTGGTTACTTCCCGCGCGTCGCTTCCTTTTTCCTTCTCTCGGATCGCCATGCGCTTACAATGTAATGTTTTGTGTTCGCTAAAGTTAAATAAAGGATATACCAAATAGACTTTGTTTTATATGCGCTTAATAGTTAATATCCCACAACCAACATGATGATTAAGAAAAAAATCTGTGAAAAATAAAGTAGTAGTCGTTTAAAATATCAAACACATGGGAAAGCACTCAAAACGCATCAAAACGAAGAAAACGATTAAATCGAAAAATGCAAAACTCATTATACTAAGTGTCAAGGTCAATCAGCTGTCACATCTGTCATTTAAAATATGAGTGATTTTAATCGATTCAAAATTGTTTTTTTTTGTTTTATTATATTATTTATAGTATAACTAATTGACATTTTCTTTATATATTCTGTAATTATATCAACTAAAAAGCGCGTTAAAACACTTAACTAAAATGAACAAATATTTTATTTTTGTAGTACCGTAATGGACTATTTATTTATTTTCGACTAGAGGGCGCGCGCGGCTTCACCCGCTTATTAGGAGGGAATCCAAAAAAAAACCACGAAACACGTGTTCAATAAAATATTTTTAACAGTCTAAATTTAAATTTTTATAAAAATCGGTGGCAATTTAAAGATTTTTCCATATAAACTTTCCACCCCTTATTTGAACCCTTAGGGGATGAATTCTTAAAAACCATGAAACACGTATTCAATGAAATATTTTTAAGAGTCTGAATTTCAAATTTTATAAAAATCGGTGCAGATAATTTTTTTTCCCATACAAACTTTCAACCCCTATTTGATCCCTTTAGGGTTAAAATTTTTCAAATTTCCTTCTTAGTGGATGTCCAGATTATGAAAATAAACATCTGCCCAAATGTCACGTTTCTACCATCAGCGGTTACGGCTCTGCGTGCGTCTTACCTCAGTCAGCACAAGTCCTTTTATATATCTATATATATAAAAGGACTTGTGCTGACTGACGGAGGTAAGACGCACGCAGAGCCGTAACCGCTGATGGTAGAAACGTGAAATTTGGGCAGATGTTTATTTTCATATTCTGGACATCCACTAAGAAGGGAATTTAAAAAAATTTTAACCCTAAAGGGCAGAAATAGGGGTTGAAAGTTTGTATGGAAAAAAAAATAATCTGCACCGATTTTTATAAAAATTTAAATTCAGACTGTTAAAAATATTTTATTGAACACGTGTTTCGTGGTTTTTTTGGATTCCCTCCTAATAAGCGGGTGAAGCCGCGCGCGCTCTCTAGTTTTATATATATAGATTAAGGATCTAAAAATATTTTTCTATTTTTTCTTTTTTTCGTTTTTAGATTATCAATCGGTTTGATTTTTGGTATTATAAAATTAAAAAAAAAACAAAACTTTTAGACATATATCAGCTCTTTACATTTGGGCCCAAGTATTGTTTTTTTTATGCCTCACGGTGTATCCTATTCCTGTCTATGACTCTTCATTCGTCCATCCTCTCTGTGACGTCATGCTCAGCCCAATTATCAAGACATTGCCGTTTAGCGGCGGAACTCAAAGCCGCACTTTGTCTTGTTACCAGAACGAAGAAATACAGGCTAAATTCGCCATGGTAAAAATCGAACCCACAACCGTCGCACACACTGTGAAAAAATGTATTTTTTTTACAAAAGATCTATATTCTTACTTTAGTTTTAAATAATAATTCGTTAGTAAAATTATATATGAAGCAACTTTTAGGTCGTCAGCCAATGAGAAGAGTAACAAATGAAACAAATTCTATGGAACATGACTATTTACATAATAATAAAATACTAACTAAGCATATCTGTATGTCTGTATATGAGCATCTCCTTAGAAACCAACCTTTTTGATGCCTCTCGAATGTCATATGAGCCAAGACCGTAAAAATACGAGACAAAAATAATAAAATCTTCTTAACATTCATATATCATGATGCTTTAATAATGTTTTGGGTCACATTCACAGTTATTTAGACATTCGTTTTTACTATACTAGTGACTTGATCTGACTTCATCTGAAAACATTTTTTTTGTACAAGAAAAAAAAAGATTTTTAACGCCCCAAATTATATATTGAATGTTTAATCAAAATCTGTCCAATAGTTTTTGAAAAGCGAACATCTGACAAACAGACAAATACTATAATATTGTAAGCGCCTTTTACTTGTGTAAAGATCACTAGATTTTTGTATTGATCGAAGCGAAGCTCTTACTGGTCAAATGTGTGTTTCGTTGTAATGGTACTCCTCCCAGATCGTTAAACCTACAGCTTTGAAATTTTGCAGGAACCTTGTGGACGACACGGTGATACCAGCGAAGTAGTTTGGGGATAATTGTAATTGTAGTTTTTAAGCTGTGGAACGTTTTGAAATTCATGTGCACAGATTGAACTAATCTAACCCAGCGCGTACGGACAAAAAAGAAAATTTCACAAAAAAATCGCAAAATTTTGCGAACATACCCTACTTTTATATTTAATGTACAGAAATGACCCATTTTAGAACTTCATTATATTTAAATATATGAATGCAGAATCGCTACCACCCTATTAGTGGGTAGCTACAAGCAAAATCACCTATGAGCCACTGTGTCTCAAATCAAATAATTATTCTGACCTTTTGTATATAGTATATAAGTCTCTCAATGCGGATACAAATATATAAAACGCTTTTTTACCTTATTTGTGTAAATTGTACGTTGGCGGCATTTTCGATGAGGATCTAACCCACAAGCATCGTGGGTAAATTCAAATGTGCCACTGCGCCATGATTTTTTAAAACTGAAAAGTTTATCGCTGTATCTCACATATATTTTATTTTATATTTGGCCGTGTGATCCCGGCCTAGAATCCTATTCTAGGCCGGGATCACCGGCGTGAAGTGGTGGCTTTATGCCACTGCGTTTCGCATCAGATAATGCCGAGCTCCGGCGCCCAACCCACCTTACAGGCAGGCAACGCTCCTGTAGCTCCTCTGGTGTTGCACGGGGTCGTGGTCGGCGGTAATCACTTACCATCAGGTGACCCGAACGCTCGTTTGCCTCGTCTTTTCAATAAAAGAAATAAATAGGGTAGGTAAAGACACTTCATGCTTCAACACTCATAATGGCGTTGTGGTTGATAATGTTGTCGAGTTATGATGGAACTAACAATCTTCTTGTTTACAGTCAGGTACTGTGCCGTTGCGCCACGACTGCCTTACTTTTTGCTTCTCACGTGTAAGCTCTTGCCACAAAATTTGCATTTAAATTATAAAAGAAAAGACGTATATTACAGTCACGGGAATTAGATAGTCATAAAAACGTAGTCTTTAGAGATTTTCAGCCTGCCTTATTCGGCCTAGTGAATATCTAAAGCGATTTAGTAAATCCGAATCAGTATTGGGGCGTCTTTTATTATCTTATATTCTGTGATTGTTTCCCGAAAATGAAATAAAGATAGAATTATCTATAGTTTCGTTGCTCTGTCTGTAAAAAAATAGAAGTTACAAATTTGGGGAGAGTTGTTAACGTGATTTTTCGCTGCGCTAAATGCAGCGTTCAACTCTGCTAGGTGGAGAACGCAGTGCCTTGACATTAAGTTCTCGCTACCTTCCTTGAGGTATAAAAGTGAAAAAAAATTAACCCTTAGCTGTCAAGACTACAATGTGTTGCCGCACCTATAGGGCCTCAACAAATTCAATCTCGACAAATTCCAATCAAATTACTAAAATATGAAATATGGCTTCACTCAACCACAAAAAAATTTTAATTAGTCGTGAATTTAATTTAGCTATTATTTATTTGTATATTTAGTTTAGTTATTTTTTTTTACGTAAAAATGTTGTATATTATGCCAAACGACAACGACACCTTACTTTACTTAAAGGAACATTTTAAAAGACGAAAGAAGACGAGGAAAGATATTTCTGTGTGTGCTTTTTATTCCGCTAATTAAACACAGTGTAACAGTATAGTGTGGAATGTCGTATAGAAGTTACATTCTTATTTGTTTTACAGCCTTATATATGCTGTTTGCATCCTATCCCTTACTTAATTTGCCATTTTGCTCTGCCTAAAGGTTGCCTGGCAGAGATTGCTATTAAGCAATAAGGCCGCCTTGTGTATATTTATATATACTTTTTTAATGTTTTCTGTGTCTTTTCTTGGGTATATAAGAAAGAGTTATTATTATTACCATTAATTTTGAATTAACAATAATAAAAATTAAAAAAAATCATACATAAACAGTAAGTTATATAAATATTTTAATATTTATATAAGATATTTTCAATATTTATATTAGAGGCCGTCGTGGCACTGTAGGACAGCGTTTGAGTGTAAACGCGATAGCTGTAGGTTCGATCCCCCCTCAGGTCTCTACAGTAAATTATTACATTCAATTTATTTCCATTTATCTGGCGACTCACCACGCAGTAGTTCAAAAATAAAATAGAGGGTGAGGAACAGCGTGTCTTAACATCAAGTTTCCTTCGTCTAGCCTACTATGCGGGATACAGCCGGAAGCTGCATTAAAACACTTTAAAACATTATTGTTATAAAACAAAGATTAAGGGCTTAAGTTTGCGTATTCACTCATTTTATATCAACTTCTTTGTCGCTTCGCTCTTGGCAGAGCGGTCGTGGTCGTCGTTTTAAAGGTTGGTGGTGCGCCACACAGTCCGGCGCCATTCTACGCGATTGACTGTCTGCCTAGTACATTCGTAGAGAGGGCCATTGAGGGCAGCCTTCACTAGGTCTGTCCATCGCATGGTGGATCTGCCGCGTGGCCTGCTGCCCTCAACGTTTCCCTGAATCACATGGCGTTGCATGGCAATATCTCCTTGTCGAGAGATATGTCCGAAGAAAGTGAGAATGCGTGGTTTAACGATAGAGGACAAACGTTGTTTTATGTCAAGCTCCCGGAGTATGGACTCGTTAGTTCTAAATTCTGTCCAAGACACTCCAAGCATTTTTCTCCAGCACCACATCTCGAGAGCGTCTATCTTCTTCTCCTCACTCTTCCGATATCTATATTCTTTTTTATATCAAAGGAACTACAAATATAAATTTGTAGTAGTTTTTTTTCTATAAAATACCTTTAAATCTTCCCTTATTTTTTTTTTCTTTATTTGCATTGCAAGTTTTCACTTTCTTTCTTAAATTTCATAGCTGTAGGTCCACGGAAATTACACTATAGGTTTTGAATACGCAACAATATCGATGCATAAATGTTCGTATCTTTTGATTGCGTTAACTCAGAAGCTTTATTTTTCTGTGCTCTAAGGATATTCAGGTTATGTATGGTATATAACCTGAATATTTGACATTAACTTCAGCTTGATTAACCTCCACGCGATCTTGAGATAAATGGTTTTTACAGACAGACTAGAAAGTGATCCTATAAGGATTCCGTCTTTACTTTTTGAGTTACGGAATTCTAAAAATCAATTTACTGGTAAATTAAATTAATCGTACAAACCGTTTTAATTAAAGGCTATTATAAATTAAGTTCTTGTTGTTGAAAAGGAAATTAATTATTTTGTTTTGTTTCAGATCGGACGCGCTGAGGGGGCGGGGGCGAAGGGCGCGGGGCGCGGCGTGCGGCCGCTTTATAGGTGGGATTATTTGTTTTTCATTAAAAGTTTAGTTGATTCTTGGCTGGTGTGCCTTGGCGCTTCCAGCATTGATATATAATTTGAAAAGTGAATTAATAATTATATAATAATAAGAGAAGGATGAGTAAACAAATATTGCGTAATCGTCGCGCAACTAAACACTGGCTGTAGGTTTGATCCAGCGTTGGAGAAATTATTGTGTTGAAATTAATTTTATTTGAAAAATTTGAATATTAGCAATTTTCATATATCATAGCAATAGGATGACTCTCATGAGAAGTAGATTCGAGTCCCGTTACGTTCAATTTCTTGTACGTTCCCTAAAAATATAATTTTTTATCCGTTTTGTGGAATAACGTTTTGGAAAAGGTACTAAACTAAACGTAAAGGTTAGGTAATTGAACCCGCAACCATTGCGTGTACAGTCACATCAAGTACACTAATGACGTCAATCGTAACGTAGCAATACTTCTTTGTTTTGTATTTCTACAACAGTTTACGTTTTCGTCTCGCCACCTTGTTTACATAAAAAAATGTTAACATAGCTTCAATGATAGTATCATAGTTCTTACAATCTATAAATAATATGTTGTTTTCCAATATGTTATTTTAAGCATATTAAAAATATAATCATGTAAACGGCTGGAAGCATGCATTCGTCATTTTACAGATTTGCTACACCAATAGGTATTATGAATATTTATTAGCGTATTTTTGGGTTTTTCAAGGGTTGTGGACTCGATTGTCTTCGGAAATATGGGTTATTTTCAATTCCTTACTCTGGTAAATAGATAATATATAGACATAATGAGAATATAAAGAAATTATAATTTTATTATTGAATTCTTCTTCTGGAAAATAAAGTTGCGAAATTTAAAAAGTTCTAACTTAAAATTTTTTTAAGAGTCACACCTGTACACCCTGTATTAGACATCGGTATTGAATTTCCTCATCTACTTATCAATGTCTCGAAATGATCGAAAAGTAAAGGATGACAGTTTTCTCCGATAATCACGAATAATTCGATAAATTGAAGTTTCTTTAGTCTTACACTGTATCCCGTATAAAGCCAGACGGAAGCTAGTGTTGAGACACTCAATGCTCCTTTTCGCTCAATTTTAGAGACATTGCGCGTTGTCGCTTATTCTTTTTACCAGAGTAGAGGGCCAATAAAAATAGTTCATTCACCCGAGTGGAAATCTAAACCACAATCGCCGTGTTTACAGTCAGTCGGCTTAGCAAAAAAGCAGCACTAGCTAATTTGTATCTGTGGATGTTAAACAGACGTAGGCGTCTTTCAAGAGAAATAATTTGTAAGTTGAAATATTTAACGCGAGCGTTAAGTACTTCCTAACGCCATAACGTGGTGTGATGATCGTTTAATGGGTTCGTCTCGTAAGCGCGCCAATATAAGCGTTTGACCCTTTCAAATTGTTTAATTTCTTCGCTCCAGTGTCGAAGCAAAGCGCGGCGTTGATTTCCGCCACTCAACAAGCAACGCCTTCAGAATTCTGCAGAAAATGGAGAAATGTTTTCATGGAGTGTCTTAACAGTAAGTTTCCAGGTTCTCTCTGTCCACCTTGCCATGTGCGGAATACAGCGTGAAGCTAAAAAAGAAAACTATTTCTTTTAACTGTAGTCCCTTGTAACTTATGCCATGCTTTTTGTTTTAAGCCATTTTTTTTTTCGAGAAAAAAATGAGTTTATATTCGAATCGCGATTCTATTTTCAGATACAAACATTAGGTTCCTTAAATTTGATCAATCAAAGCACAACTTCGAATTTCGTCATCTAGTAAATAAGACCATCTATTGATAGATAATAAAGAATGGTCTACATTATTTATTAGCCATCAACACACCTACAATACAAACCTTGCTAATTGGATAAGGATGAAATATAAGGAAGGACACGGTGTTGAGAACTACGCCATGTTATCTTAAACAATAACCAACGTAACGTCCGATTACACACATTCTATTTCTGTGTCCACAGATCATCTCTCTATAAACATGGCCGCTGCCAAACTGTTAGCAATTAGATTTGCGCAATGACAGCCACGTTTTAAACACATACTAATAAACAAACGTTGATTTTGCATAATATTATTGTATTGAGAAACAAATATTATGCTTGCTTAAAGGGGTGTGACTGTAACGCGACGATTGTGGGTTCGATCCCCACTCGAGGAAATGAAATTTATATTAATATTTCCATTTCTTCGCTTTGGTGTCGAGGTTAAGCGCGGCGTTGAGTTCTGCCACTCAACACGCAATGTCTCCAGAATTCGGCAGAAAGTGGGGAACGGAGTGTCTTACCACTAGGTTCCCTCTGCCTACCCTGCTGTGTGCGTGTATCCCGCAAAAAAATCAAAATTATGTTATTAAAAGTAAAAAAAATATTATTTAAGATTGGGATTTAACCCCATATTTAAGCACATTAGTAGATTGAAGAAGCCGTCGTGGCGCAGTGGGACAGCGTGTGAATATAAACGCAATAGTTATGGGTTCAATTCCCACGTGTAGGCAGGAAATTATATATATAATACTTAAAATATTTTCATACTCTGGTAGAGAAAATGCGCCGTTGACTTCCACAACTCAACACTCAATATCTCGAAAGTTGGGAAAGAAGTGTCTTAACACTAGGTACGACGTATCCCGCGTATATTATATGAAGAAATAATAATTAATTTTTATTTATTTGTTTTCTTTTTTGTTTCAGATACATTATGTTGAAATACTGCGAACATTTTCGACGATAATTGTTTCCAAAATATGTAAGTCTAAACTTTAAAGCGATATTGCGCTGTATTGACTACTGTGTAAGACGCAATCCAGAAATAGCAATTCTAGTAATGATAATATTATAAAGAGTCATCGTGGTAGTCGTGGTCATTCTTCCCACTCGGGGGACTAAATTTTTTTAATTTTTTTGCTTTGGTAACAAGACATAGAGCGGGGTTGACTTCCGTTACTCAATAAAGATGTCTAAATATAGATGTGTCGTAATAGACATTGTATCTCGAATATTGAACGGTGGGTGGGGAACGGACTGCTTAAGTAATGGATTCCTTATTCCTATTCTGCTTCCCATCTTGTTTCCTCTGTACAGGATATAGAGTGAAGTTTGACCATGTGAAATCCATCATTTTCTTTAATTAAAGAAAATATTAATTTATGGGAGCGAGTAGGAATCGAACCCACGCACCGCTCGCGTTTAAAGTCACACCCCACAGACCGTCAGTGCCGTTACACCACGACGGCATGATTACATTATTTTTAGGAATATGAAATTTTACGAATACGCTTCAATAGTAATCAGGTTTAGTCTATTTGTTTAATAATTCTTAGAAAGATATAATCAGTGCTTCAATTGAAGTTTGTGAAAATATTTTATAATAATTTTATACAGAAGTATAGAATATTTCTCGCAATTCATTTTATTAGGTTGCTAGCCTGTCACACGTGTGATAAAATTATAATTTTAATTTCATTTTCGTAGAACTACTAATAAAGTAATATATAAAAAAAGTTTTACTAGGTATCGATAAATGTGAAAAATGAGAGACGAACAGTCTTAAGCACTACGTTTTCTCTGCTCATCCTTCCATATTCGGGATTAAGCGTAATCAAAAGCGTAAAATAAACTAAACGTGTTTTTTTTTTATTTTCAGGTAAATAGCTCTACAAAGAAAAAACTGAGGAAACAAAAAATAATTTAAAAAAAATATAAAATGGAGCTGGAAGACGTTGAAATGTATGGAAACGACAATTACTCCTTTGATGACAACGGAACATTTAACGGGACTTACGAGAACTGTCCTAACGTCAATTTACCCATAGTGTACGTGATTACTCAGATACTGTACGCCCTGGTGTGTGTCGTCGGACTTCTAGGCAATACGCTGGTTATATACGTCGTCCTGAGATATTCAAAAATGCAAACAGTGACCAATATGTATATAGTGAACCTGGCTATCGCTGATGAATGTTTTCTTATAGGAATACCGTTTCTAATTGTAACTATGTCGCTACGCTCGTGGCCGTTTGGAAGATTTATGTGCAAAGCTTATATGATATCCACTGGAATAAATCAGTTCACGAGTAGTATTTTTCTCTGCATCATGAGCGCTGACAGGTACATAGCTGTTTGCCACCCGATAGCCGCGCCTAGACTGAGGACGCCGTTCGTATCTCGCATCGTATCAGCCGCTGCCTGGACAGCGTCAGCTCTGGTCATGACACCGATCTTCATGTACACCACACTAATAGAAAATGAAAATAGTCTATCATGTAACATAGTGTGGCCAGAGCGCGAGTTCAACAAGGGGCAAACCTCGTTCACTCTTTATTCTTTCGCCTTAGGTTTCGCGGCGCCACTGACTCTTATTTTTGTTTTTTACTGCCTTGTCATAAGAAAATTGAAAACTGTTGGACCAAAAAATAAATCTAAGGAGAAGAAACGCTCTCATAGAAAAGTAACCAAGCTAGTTCTTACTGTTATAGCGGTGTACGTGCTTTGCTGGTTACCATATTGGGCCTTTCAGGTGGCATTGATATATTCACCGCCGACAGAGTGCGCCAGTCGTATTACTATCACCGTGTTCCTCGTCGCAGCCTGTTTCAGCTACAGTAATTCAGCAATGAATCCTATACTTTATGCATTTCTATCAGATAATTTTAAGAAGAGTTTCCTAAAGGCTTGTACATGTGCAGCTGGGAAGGATGTAAATGCTACATTACATGTAGAAAATAGCGTAATACCGAGAAAGAAAGGAGGAAGCGCAGCGCGTGCGCAGTCACGCGCCTTGGCAGAAATTCGAGGGTTGAAAGGTACAAGAGATGGTGCTTGTGGCTCTAGGTCAGAAGCCTCCACAGCCCTCACATCTCGTTCCGTGGCAGTAAGCGAAGCCCTGCATATGGATTCCCGTCCAGGTCTCACGCCACTCATAGCTCCAAACGGTCTCTCACACTCGCGCCTTTGAGTGAGGGCCTCGCGCCGCAGCCGCGACTCTACTGCCATATTTGAAGAGGACACTATGATTATTTCTATAGACTAGTTTAATTAAGACTGGTTTAATTGCGTGACCACCGACAGCTGAGAGACATGAGCCCTGTCTCCTCATTTGTCGGCCCTAAAAAATAAGTTGCTGTAACATTTATGAATATCAAAATTGTATGTTCTGTGTGTCCGAGTATACGAGTACGAGTTCCTAGTGAAACTTTGTTCATTGTTCAACATGTATATAGCATACATTTTTGCAGTGTTTGAAAGAGACGTTTTTGGCCTAGGGTTGTAACGATGAATTTATTAATATTTAGGTAGTGTATCGCCTGGCGATTAATTTATATATTATATTATAATTATGATTATTATTGTAAAAATGTACATATCCTGTAAATATTTAATTGTCATAAAATTTTATTTGTGATCAATAAACTTACTTATTTGAAATCCTTGGTTTTATTTTGCCCAGTTATAGATAGAATGGTATGGTCAGGAAATATTGGTTTTCATAAAGAGTATCAATCAAGTGAGATGACAGTGGTCGGGCGAGGCGAGGGGAGTCCCGGCGGGGTGAGAGGCGGGGCGGGGAGGATAGGGTGACATGGACATATACGCAAATACATCGACGTAAGCTGAATATAGTCTCGGGTTGGACCGAAGCTGAATAGCCGCTAAGCCATAAGAATACAATTCCATCAGGATATTACGGTGGCGAGCCGCTGTTATATTAAAAGTATACGCCAGTATATTTTCAGGGAATAGCCAAGTTATGATAAGTTTATAAGATTTATCATAATTAACTTTATTACTTAGGAAATATATATTTTAGTATTAAAGATTACATTTTTAAAGATTCAAAAGCTAAACCTTATTTGATGTTTATATACTATTTTATTTTTTCAATAAAATAGTATATAAACATTTAAACTATTCTTCAGTAGTATTTTTATCCTTGATGTAACAAGTACCAAAAATATATTTATTTTTTGCCCATATTTATAAAGCTCGTCCTATTTAAATTAGAAATTCTTGTTTAAGCTGAATATTTATATGACTTAAAAAATAAACGAAATCTAAATACAAAATATTAAGACGTCGTTTATTTTTCAAATTTAAGAAATTTTAATAAATTACATCGCCTCGCAGATATCGCTATAAAAATAAAAACCTTTAGGTATTTTTATAACATTTGTCAAAGAGTAATCTGACTGGGCTTCATTTTATTAAAATTTGTCCAGACGAAAGCCATTTTTAGACTTAGTGAAGTCATTATAAAGTTTTAGTAAGGTTTCGCTTGTCTTTTTTATGTTTTTGTTTTTCTATCGGGGCCCAATATTGTCTGCTATAAGACACTGCTATTTTTGGGATACGCCGTGAAGCTTATAAAAAAATCAAAAAAGTTGCTCAGGATGAACGTGGTCCTTCATTTAACAGATAATATTTCGATTTCGAGTTGAAAGTGAGTGGAATGTCATGACTAGGATCTCGAGAGATTGCAGTGGCAGTCCAAGTACCCCCTGTATGGAAGCGTAAAACTGAAAGATATATATATTCTTTATTGCACAGATAAAAAAAATAGTAAAATATAGTTGATAATATAGTTTAAGTTGATAATAAGATAATAGTAGTTGTGAGTTGATTTCCAATTGGTGATTGGAGTAAGGAATTTCGTTGGTCCACTTAAGAAAATCACAAATATAGAGTAATAATAGAATATGTTTTTAATAATATCTCTCTACCTAGTATGATGTCTGGAAATGAAAATATTAATAATGGAGGCCGCCGTGACGCAGCGGCATTACATTAGTTTCATTTTTTCTTTCTAGTAACAAAACAAAGGCGTAAAGTTCCGCCGAATACTCCCTTCCCTACATCCCTTCTTCTCCTTACCCTGGTAAATGCAAGATACAACTGAAGCTTAAAAAAGAAGAAGCTTTCACTCTTATCTGATTATTTAAAAAAAATGTTAATATATTAAATGTGTAATTTTTGCAACTAGTGTTAGTGTGTTAGTGTATTTATATAGTCTTCGAAAAAAAAAAAACTTATTTTATTATTATAGTTTTGTTATACCACTCGAGGCCAGTCGTAGCGCAGGGGCACAAAGTGTGACTGTAAAATCGACTGGTTGTGGGTCTGATCCCCACTCGAGGAGATGAAATATTTATTTACATTTATATTTTCATTTCTTCGCTCTAGTGTCGAGGCAAAGCGCGGCGCTGAGTTCCGCCGCTCAACACGCAATGCCTTGCCAACGAACTTGGCGGAACGGAGCGTCTTAACACAAGGTTCCCTCTGCCTACCCTGCTGTGTGCGGGATACAGCGTGAAGCTGATTTAATTTAATTTAATTATACCGCTTTTTGTAAGTACATATTATAATATACTTTCGTATTAATTTGTTTTTATCAACGTTTCCATTACATGGAAAATAAAAAGGAAAATTCATCAATATGAAATGTTATTAGACAATCTTTCTTTATAATAACTATTCAGATATTTAGATTGCCCTAATTTCTATTAAATGGCCGTGATTAATATTCGTCCTGCGACGTGAGGAACTAAGGCACAGTCAAACGATCCTCATATCACAAAGCTAACTCGAGTCGCAATTTGTCCAACCAGAATATCTGTAGCAAATTCTGTCGTGAAATCTTCAAGCATTATTCATTTTAATAGAACTTTCTCGTAGATCGTAGGACGATTGTTATGTTCAATTTTAGCTGTAAAATTTGTGAGGTTGAGAAAAACTATTTTTGAAGAAATTATGGCATATTTTAATTTATATGCTTAAATAAATAAATAGATAATATACTTATTGCCTTGGTCACTAGAAAGAAGAAGAAAACTATTTAAAGTGTTTGCTTAAAAATTATACTTCGATTACAAAGAAATTTCGTTAAAAATACTCACATTTAATCTATAATTAAAAACAAGTTTATTATCTGTAATAATATATAATAGTTTATAAAAGAAACACGCTTTTCTACATGAAGTACAACAAGTGAAATAGAAAATGCGGGGATCTATAAATCATATGAGACGAAACTCGAGTGGTTTACTAGTAACCTCTAAAAAGTCCCACTATTCAGGTCCTGGTTCCATCGTCAGACCAGCTCGACGATACCATATCATTGTTTAGTCACTTTAAGCCATATAATAATAATTGCCAAGTTTCATAAAGATACAATAATTCAAATTCAATTTCTTGGTTTTTTTAACGTTATTACATAATTACAAGTCGACCTATTAAAAGTATAAAAATGATATCATATTTAATGAACGATTTAAAGAAAAATTACACATTTGGAGAAGAAATAAATTTTTTATCGTAGCATTATTCTTAGTTCGTCATATCTTTGTAGGTCCAAATAAGTTGTGAAAAGCGTACATCAATTTCGTAGTGACTCAATAAGAACGTATGGCTGAATTGGCTAGAGTACACAGAGTGTTTCCAACAGGCGCAGGTTCGAATCCCACAATGTTCAATTTGATGTGCGTTTATAAATGTTTTTATTTTTTTAGGATGTGAAAACACTTTAAATAAGGCATGATAAAATATTACGCATGCATCATAATTATACTAGTACTTACTAGAGAGCGAATTGATGGCGCCACTTTTTGCAAAATTGTCTTGTATTGTCATCGACGTATCAACGATGGTCTATGTGTAGGGGAACTGTACTTATCCATTTCACCCCCATGTGAAATGTGGGAAGTCGAGTTGTATTTAACTATTTATCAATTTTCTTCAAGAATACGACTTTTTCCAAAATATCATAGATTTGTCGATCGTGTTACACTCTGTATATGAAATATTATATTTTTAAGATCATAATTACATATATCACATATTTAATAATCATTAAATGATTGATTCGTAAACACTAAGTGCAAGAGTACGTTAGAAATATTTTTTATATTAAATATTCTCTCTTATTAAATGTTTATTCTTAGAATTTTAGTACATACTTTGAGTAATGAAGTTTTGTGAGAAAATTAAAGAGACAACGCTAAAAATAACTTATTGTAACAAGCATTTTAAGATCCACTATATTTCATATATACTTGTTTAAGATGGAATCAATACCTAGTTTTGTTTCTCTGGTAAACAAAGGTGGCGTTAAGTTACGCCATTTAACTGCATTTTTAAAATTAAGTAGAAAGTAAGGAACGGTGTGTTCTAACTACATACTCGTATATAAGCACTGTAAAATATTTAGTAAGATTTTTTTTTTATTTCTACTATGCGGTAAGAAGTAGGAAGCTGTTTTTTTATTTTTTTTTAGGTTCATGCTCATATCCCTCGCATAGCAGAGTAGGCAGAGGGAACCTGGGAACTTATTGTATTGAAGTCGAGTGGAAATCGTACTGTAGATACGATCCATCAAAGCCCTGTACTCGTAGATATCTCCAAATAAATTTATATGATAGTTGCCATGATGGTAGTTCGACATATTGAACGTATTGGTGTACGTGATCGCTATGACATACGATTTCACTAGATGGACTACCTTTATTCACAAATTTTCGGGTTTGCTTCCACAAAATGTCGCCATTGGTTCCATTGGCCTATTTGTCTAAATTATATAAATAAATCTCTCCATATCTAGTGATACAGGAGATATAGTTTACAAAATAAGGTAGTGATACTACTAACTGCTATACGGGATTTTTTAATAAATATTAAACAATATTTAGCTAATTAATTAAATGTACAAAATAAAGCTATAATTTCACGGACGCCTTCAATACAATAAGAAACATTGAAACAAAAGAAGCTACTTCCGGTCTCCTTCAATATAAATTAATGCTATAAATTGAAAATCACCCACGAATTAGGAGATAACTCGATTAACGTCGTGAATAATTTATTACGAATGAAATCTTAAGACAAAAGTAGGAAGGGAATGAATAGAATTAAACGATACTGTAATGTGTTTATTATTGAATGTAAGATAAGATTTTATTCAAACATTTTTAGCATTACATAGCCTGGTGTCAAGACAATCCGTTCCCCGATTTCAGGACAAATCGAACATTGTGCTTAAACTGGCAACTCAACGCTGTAATCTGTCTACCAGACCAGAAAAATAACCATAAATCAATCATCCGAATAGAGATCGAACTGG
The DNA here is from genome assembly GCA_018249775.1 of Heliconius hecalesia formosus. Classification (NCBI taxonomy): domain Eukaryota; kingdom Metazoa; phylum Arthropoda; class Insecta; order Lepidoptera; family Nymphalidae; genus Heliconius; species Heliconius hecalesia. The sequence continues at coordinate 16,256 of DWMY01000434.1, forward strand.
GGATGTTTCGGAACTTTGGCTTCGGTAGCGATAGATCGGAACCTCCGATTGAGGGAATCTCCGACTCCAACTTCAGTTCCGATGATACTATTCAATCGGAGAATGTCATCACGAGCCTAAAACTCATTTGTGTACTATGTCATTTGATTTTTATTTTGAGTGGCTTTTTAAATTAAAATAAGTAAAGCAGCAAATATGTCTTTAAAAGTTTAAATTTTTATAATACTTGTTAAAAGGTACATTAGTATAAGCTTGACAGACAATTGTACGTATGTATATATAAATATTTTGTTTTTATAAAAACTAACAAGATTCATTACATAGTATTTTCGCATTAGAATTCCCATTAGCAATAAGTCTGTCTTCAACCAATACTCATACAATCGTTAAAAACTAAAACTAGCATCGTACCTGTGTCATTACGAGTCGTTTTGCATCGCGCGGTGCACGGTGGTCCGCGCCGCGGAGGTCGCAAACATATTTAACTATTCATATTTAAAAACGACTTTCTAGTTTTTGCCCGCTGCTTTGTCTGTGTGGACTTTAAAAAGTAAAATGGAAAATCCTTTATTTCCATGTAATTTTGTGAAATTATCTTAGTACTCCTTTACACTTCCTAACCAATTTTTTTTAGTTCAGTGGTTTCGTCAGTTTCTTGTGTCTGTGAGTCACTTAGAAACGGAAAAGTTTAATATATATTATGGAGAATAATATAAGTTCTTCACCTGAATTATACACTTTATTATTCCATTTTCCATATACATTTTATCAGTAATTTAATAACATTACAAAAATCATTACATATTTTTGTAATGATAAGTTTGTAATGATTGATTTGTTTATCTTACGCCACATAAGCAAATAGTTTAGCAAATTAATTTGGTAACTTGTACAAAATGATGTGTAAAATTGTGAATGTGATGCGTAGAAGTATGAATTTGGAGTTAAGTTGAAGTAACAAAACTACAGACACATTTAAAAATAAAAACAGTAATTTAATTTAATTATAATTTCCATTCTTTGTGAGTTCGCTTCCTACTCTAGAGAATGAAATATTTAATATTTTGGTTTACTCACACTGGTAATAAGGGAAAGCGTGGCCTTGAGTTCCATCACTTATCAACAAAAGTGAGAACGAAGTGACTTAACACTATATTCCTAGGTTCCCTCTTCCTACCTTGCTATATGTGGGATAGTGTGAAGCTAAAAAAATACATATTTTGAAGCTGTAAAAACGTTAAAGTGACTGTAAACAACGTTAATTATAATACAAAAGCTTATTCCAAGAAATTTAAAGGGATAACTACCATTGTATTTAACTATGAAATTGTACTGTTTATATTGAAAAGAGAAAATGTTGAGTTTCTCGCCGGCTCTTCTTATTGCCTTTAGTAGCTCATGTTCATTCAAAGATTCAAAGCTGCTTGCAAAAATCTATTTGAATAAAGATTATTTAGAAATTGAATTTAAATACTGTCGCCGGAAGCCAATTAATACTGTCAGCGGAGGAGCAATTGTCCTGAAGATCCACGCGGAAGGCCCTTGTCTAAACGGACCACACGACTGTAAAAAATAATTAAAGATTGTGTTGTGATAAATAAATAGTAAAGTAAATTTAAGAATAATTTTTTAAAGAAAGAAAAAAATTGTTATTTTCTATTCGCTTATAGTTTATAGAATTTGGAGGTATCTGGCGGGGAGTTATAACCATGCTGAGAGTCTCGCAATGGACACCGTCATTGCTAATATTATTCTCAAGAAAATATTTAAAAAATCAGCTTTATAATTTAACGAGAGTTACATACTATTTTTCGCATCTTAGTTACCTAATAACTACCAAACTGACCACCACAGGGTAGGCAGGGGGAATCTAGTGTCGAGACACTTCGATCCCAACATTCCACCGAATTCTGGAGACATTGCGCGTTGAGTGAGCGGAACTCAACGTCGCGCTTTGCCTATACACCAGAGCGAAAATGGAAAATATAAATTTAAATAAATATTTTATTTCCTTGAGTGGTGACGAAACCCACACTGTGTGCCCTCTGCGCCACGACTGGTCTCATTTTATTCCGGCAATCAATTCATTAAGGATGCGCAATTCTGTGAAACTCAGACAATAAAAGATTTAGAAATTGTGATTGATAGCAAGTTAACTTTATTACATCTTATGTACTTACTTATTAATAAAGAAGGCTTCAAATGAGGCGAGACTTATTTTTTTAAATCAATTTTCTACAAATACATATTTAATTATCTGTGACAATGATACCTTTGAAACAGGCTGGAGTGAGCATTTCATTCCCAAGGCGTGTTAACATTTATATAATTAATAACTTATTAATAATATTCTCGGACGTTTTCTGGGATCCTATTGTAAAAGCGTACACATTGTCCCATGAAAGAAATGCGGATTCGATGCAACCAAGTTACAGGTGAAATAAGATTAAGCCTGTTCATGCTGTTAATATTATGAATATCATCAATTTTGGTAAAATTATTAATGTTTTTTTGAATATACATAACATTTTCAAAAATATATTGAGATGCAACTGTCAATATATTAATTTCTTTAAACTTTTGCCTTAAGGAATTTTAAAAAGGCTTCATAATTTTGCAACGGATGTGCTCCGTACAGAACGAGTGCAAAAGAGATTTGTCAGACATTTCGTGTGTTCTCTAAACAAAGGTAATCAAGACAAGTACTCTTACAGCAACACTAGATTAAGATTACTAAACAGAACAGCACATTTTTTTCCCTAAATTTTTAGCTTAGCTTATTGTGATGAAACTCACGTATTTGATAAATGAATATTGAAATGTACGTGACAGTTAGGTTGTTACCATTAAGAGTGGACGAGGAAGTAAAAAACCGCATTGAATATAAAAAAAGCAATTTTATTATTTATTTTTATACATAGTTAGTAAAGCTTTTCGCTGTATCTTGTATATAACAAAGTAGGCTTCTTCCGGTCTACTCTGTTATTCAGGAAAAAGTATGAATATGTAAAGAATAATTATCCTAGTTAATATTATAAATTTGAAAGATTGTGAGGATGGATGTTTGTTTCACTTTCACGCGACGGATTCGGATTTAGCTAACAGTTTCCATTACTGCTTACTTATAGCTTATATTTACATCAGAATAACATATCGACTACAATTTACGTAAAGTCAGCTTCACGCTGTATTCCGCACACAGCAGGGTAGGCAGAGGGAACCTAGTGTTAAGACATTCCGTTTCCCACTTTCTGCTGAATTCTGGAGCCATAGCGTGTTGAGTGGCAGAACTCAACGCCACGCTATGCCTGGAGACTAGAGCGAAGAAATAGAAATATACATTTAAACAAATTTACGTAAAGATTTTGTATAATTGGTTTTTTAATATAACTATAAATTTAAGGGAGCGAAGCTGTGTCTGGGTCGCTAGTTATATGTACAATGTACATATGTATGTAGATGTATATACGAATAAAAAAGCTAGTTAATAAATTTCCGGAAAAAAACCGCGTTAAACGTTAATGAAATCTGTCCATCAATAAGTTGGAAACGACCTAAATTGTGAGTGAAGTAAAAGCATCGATAACTTGAAATGAAAGTTTGTTAGTGACAGCTCGAACATCTCAACTCACCGAGAGATCGATTAGTCTTCATTTCATACAAGCTAATCAGTTAATTAGGAAACACATAGCAACAAAAAATACATACACACATCGAAATCTGTGGCAAAATCAAAAAAAGACAATTTCTAAATTTGGAAAAAACTTTTCTAAAAAATTATTTTGTAAATATTATTTTACATAAATAAAACAGAAAAGGAATCCTTATAGGATGCCTGTTTGTCTATATGTCTGTCCGTCCGTCGAGACTATTTTGTCGAGATAGCATGCTGAAATTAATATCAGATAGTTAGTACTTGTTTACATATTATAGGAAAAAAATATTTGTAACTCGGACAGATGACTCGGAGAACATAATATATCTAGTTATTCTTGACTGACATTTCTAATTATTATATTTCCAAAACCTGACGTTAACACACAAAATACCTTAATTTTAGGCACTAAAAAGTGACACAAAAAAGTAGTTCGTCCGACGTCCATCAAACAGGCTTTAACGATAATGGTAATTGCGAGGGTATTTTGTCATGTAAAAGATATATAATGTCATTTATTTTAGACTAATCATCACCCACAACTTTCTGTGCCTTTGTTATAGACGTTAAGACGTAAAATGTCAAATTCATTTTTTTGCCGTTCTATAAAACCAAGCTAAAATACAAACTTTTACTAGATAACGTTATGAAAAAAGCCGTACCAAAGTAGGACAGCGTCGACGTTGTGAGTTCGATTCTCATTCAGGGTAATAAATCGTATTTTCATTTCATTGCTTTGTTAAGTAGACAAAGTGTGACGTTGAATTCCGCCACTCAGCAAGCAAGGTCTCGAAAATTCGAAATATGAGACATGGAGTGTCGTAACAATTTTGGATTCCTTTGCCCACTCTGCTTTACCGATGACAGATAAAACATTCTATTATTGCTTTATACATAAAAGCTAGTAGTGCGACTGGCCATAAGGAAATATTTCTTTAAAAAAACCTATACAAATAAAGCTCAGCAGCATATAAACTTTTAAAGTACTTAATAAACATAAATTTATGAGTTCTGTTTCACCAAGTGGTTTGAAGAGATCCCTAACATCGCGAGCGAGGACCCTTCAATTTCAAGTAGGGCAAAGGCAAAAGAATTTATTAAAATAAAAGGAATTTATTAAAACACTACTTTTCTCATTTTCCACCTAATTAATTATATAGCATTTAAGCTTCATATTTAAATATATTTTGGAAGATTGGCTTGGTTTGGGCACATCGAACTAATGAGTGATGAATTAATGGCAAAAAAGACTTATGAAGGAAAAGTGAGTGGTAAGAGAGGTAGGAGGAGACCTCGGTTGACTTTCGAAAACACAGTATCAAAGATACTGGAGGAAGCTCACGTAAAAAGCATAAGGACACGTATAAAGGGACATGTATAAAGAATATTTTTAACATTTTTATTTTCATTTTCCACACTTAGGAATGAAAAATACTTGTTTAGAAAACTCATTCTAAACAAGTATGTATAAAGAAGTTAATGACAGTGGACGAGGCGAAAGAGGTATGCAGAGACCGTAGCGTTTGGCGCTCGCTTCTCTCTGACTACCCCGCTAGGGATAGAGCGTGAAGCTAGATTAGATTAGGTTGGATATACAGGATATATTTTGATAACATGCTGTATCCTGCATATAGCAGGGTAGGTACAGGTAGTGTCGAGACACTCCATTCCCTACAAGATTGCGTGTTGTATGACGCTTAGCACCACACTTTGTCTTATCACCAGAGCCACAGTGATAAGAATAAGGAATATGATCATCTTCTTGAGTGAGAATCCGGAACCCACAACCATCGCGGTGATCGTCAAGACCACAAGAAGATCCACAAGATTTAATACTCCAATCCTAAAGATATATATCTATATAAACATTGTTTTCATGAATAAAAATCGCTATTGCTAAAGTACACAGTAATAATTTTCAATTTACTCCGCCTATATCATATTACCCAATTTCTTAGCCCTGAGGCGTAGAGATTTGAGATTAGACACTCACCGATCGGGTGACGCTGCGTTAAATAATAATTTATATTATCGAAATATTTGAGGCTAGTAGTTGCGCAAGTGCTTAAATATGCGACTGTAAACGCGACAGTTTGTGGGTTCGATTTCCTCTCGAGATAAATTAAATATTTAAAATTTTAATTTCCTCGCTCAGATAACAAGGTGTGCGAGTGTGGCGTTTAGTTCCACTACTCAACTCGCAATGTCTCCAGAGAGGAGGTGTTTTAATGGGAACGGAGTGTCTTAACACTATGTTTCTAGGTTCCCTCTTCCTCCTCTGCTTTATACGAATACAGCGTGAATGTATAAAAAAAAGTATTAATATTTGTAGTACTTAATATAAATTATAATCTACAATAATATGTTTGAAAAGGCGTTTTCATAATTCCAAACGATTTATGTAGCTTATAATATGTTGAATTCAAAATTGAACTCCGTTGTACTGTAGAACTTATATTTATTTTATATTTTTTACAAATTGAAACATATGGTAACCTCTAATAAGTGAATATGAAGCCAAAATTTAGTACGTTGTGGCACAGTGGCACAGAGACAGTACAGTGTAGAATGGAAGTGTATACGCGACCGTTGTATTTGTAGACGTGATCTCTATTGTAGAGAAATTATTTTTATTTCCTCAATTTAACACAGTATAGAATTCAGGCGGAAACGGAAAAATGAAGTGTCTTGTCACTTTGTCACCTTTCTAGACTAGAAATTGTGTGAATCTGAAAAAAAAACAATGTATAATTTTAATATCACATAAACTACATAAGATGTTGTTTAACAATGTAAACAAAACTACAAATGACTATATTCGAGGGTAACCGGAACAATGAAGTTTGTTTAGCGCTCATAATATCCTCTAAATCGTGGAAGGGTCGTGGGTTTGGTTACGGGCGACGTAACTTTATTGCCCGGAGGCTTATATGCATAAATATCTTGATATTGAAGCCAGTCGTGGCGCAGCGGCACGAAGTGTGACTGTAAAATCGACTGGTTGTGGGTTCGATCCCCACTCGAGGAGATGAAATATTTACTTAAATTTATATTTCTATTTCTTCGCTCTGGTGTCGAGGTTAAGCGCGGCGTTGAGTTCTGCCACTCAACACGCAATGCCTCCAGAATTCGGCAGAAAGTGGGGAACGGAGTGTCTTAACACAAGGTTCCCTCTGCCTACCCTGCTGTGTGCGGGATACAGCGTGAAGCTGATTTAATTTTTACCTTGATATTACGTTGAATACACACAGAAGGTAATATTTGTTTCATTTTACGGGATGGTTACCAATAAGCCTTGAACAACCGTTTTAACAAATTATAAAAAAATATTTTATTCTTACAATCTAGTTAAGTTAATCTAGTTATTAACGGTCCTATTTTTAACAAATCAAAACTATAGCCTCTATTTTTTATAACATAACGCGAGTAAAGCAAAAAGATAATTCAAAATGATACTTTATAAATTCTAATAAAATTATATATTAATTTCCCATATTCACGACAAATCTTACTAATATAGTGTATGCAAATAACAAAATTATGATTTTCTATTTAATTTACAATACATTGAGTAACCTCAACTAAAAATTATTAAAAGTTGCTAATAAAAACAGCAATGTCAAACAAAATTATATTGATTATCATATTCTAATGTCCAACGCCCACGTACGGAGTAGGAACCTTTACTATTTTCCTTCGACATCTGGCCACGTTTATATTTTCTTTACTTTGTTTTACGACTTCTCTCACTGAACGAAATTTTGAGAAACGAGCGTGGGTAGACTTTTCATTCGTGTATTTTGAACCCACGCACAATATATAGATACGTTATGTACTACTATATGAATGCCCACGCTTTTTTGTGTTTTACGTAAGTAGGTATGTATTATACCAAAATTATGATTTTCTAGGGAAAAGTAAAATTATCTCAACTTTTGACATTTAATTAAAAATATATATATTCAGAAGTCAAGATAAATTTAACTATTGTATTATTAAATATCTTAAAATAACTTGTGGATATATTGTCTTTGAAAGCTGACTTTATCAATTACTAAAAACAGAAAAATAAATATGGAATATAATATATATTCAATAATGTAGAAAAATATTTTAATTTTATTTATTATTCAAACGAAATAATAAATATATCCTCTATTTTTTTAAAACGACCCCAGACGTAACGTCTCTAAAACAAATGAATATTAATTTATTTTACCTTAATAAAATTATTTTAATTTAACGTCTTTAACGTAAAGTCACACAAGACATAATAATTTAATTTAGTAAATACTTGTTAATAATCTATGCACTTACTAAACATATTATATACTAAATATAAAAGTTCCATTAAAAGCCACCCTCAACTTAGGGCTGACCATCTGGTTTCTGTAGGATCTACATCAATTTATCACGTGTGATATCTTTTCATGTACACTTAACTACCATAGATTCTACCTTTTGAGTACGGTCAAGCGTATAAAAGGGAAAGAAAAATCAGAGCAGAACTAAATATTTTACTTTATTCCAACTAATGAAACCCAACGCTATTCTCTCTTCTCATCATATCAAGGAAATGAATATAGTTAAAAAAAGTAGCATCATGCCTTTTCCGTCTAGCAGGATAACACTCCGTTCACGACTCTCTACTCTAATTATCGAGAAATTTCATGTTAAATGGCGGAACTCATCGCTGCGTTTGTCTATAAGAGCGATGAAATGATACTAAATAAAAAATGATCATTTCCCGAATTGGGATCAAATCCACATACGCCGTGTTTACAATTAAACGGTGCCCCACTGCTGCGACAAGACAGGATAAAAATAGGTTAAGTATAATAACTTCTACGAGTGACAATCAAACCTACTACCATATCTATTAGGTGATATTTTAGATGCGGTATTAATATCATTTTAAATTTGGTGATGAGTCGAAAGGAGTTAGGACACAGTGAGCCGGGCCACTATACCACGACAGCCTCAGTATATTTTTCATCCGAAAATATTATCTTAGAAAAGTATTTTCTTAAAAAATTATCATATATATATTTGACGGAATATTTTTCTACCAGCTACTGTTGTTATTGTACATTTGTTCGTTCGACGAAATAGAGACATTGTACGATGTCTGCAAGACTGTGTATACAATACATATTTTTGATGTATATTTTTTGACATGACGCCGCCAGCCATAACAAAAGATGAATAGCAAAAATAGTTGTTGTATTGCGTTATATCAATGAACTAAGAAATAATCTCGTGTAAGAATATTTTTATGTATAAAAATTGCCTAAATAAACCAAAATTATATATTATATTGGGCTTTGAATTCTGTCACTCAATACGTAATGTCTCGAAGTTAATGGGAATCGGTATGTCTTAATGCTTCCTTTGCCTTTTCTGCTATGTGAAATTGGACAATAACATTTTTATTATTCGTAACGTCACTTTTTTAGGTTTAACTAGCGACCCGCTTGCGGCTTCGCCCGCTTTAACTACTGTATTATTCATGTAATGTACATATGTTTGGAAAACATTTAAGATTACTAATGTGAAAATTATTTAAACCTTAATGCAACCCGCATTTTCGTAGTTCCAATAAGGATGTTCCAATTGTTTAAAAAAACAC
>DWMY01000435.1:0-25498 GCA_018249775.1 Heliconius hecalesia formosus
TACTGCTTTAGAGGAGATAGCTAGAATGGTTTTCTTGGTATCATTGTTACTGATAGAAGAAAAGGTAAAAGCAGGGAGATTAGTTTTCGGCAAACTATGAATTTCGGAAAGAGTACAAGATTTAACAGTAATATCAAGGGTAGAAGATGTTGAAAAATGCGTATTTAGAACATTTAAATTAAAGTCAGAATTGATTGAGGACGATGAAAGTTTGCCAATACCGAGGGACTTTATAAATTTTAAAGTTGCTTCGGGAGAAGAATTGCGTATTTTATTAAAGATGTATTGGCGTTTTAAACTAGTTACACTGATTCCTTGCAGCCTAATAAATAGACCAATTGAGATCACATCGATTATTTTTGAATTTAAAAAAAGCCCTATCCCTTTTAGCCCTGGCTTTACGAAAATCATCGTTAAACCATAAAGTTGGCTGATTTTTAATTTTGATGAGTTGGAGTGGTGCATATTTGCTAAAGAAACTAGTAATGTTAGAAGTCAACAAATCAACTTTCTCATCGATCGAACACAAAGCTTCAACCCGCGACCAGTCAATGCTAGAAGCATCGCTCTTAAGCTTCTACTGATTGAGGTTATTGAAATTTCTAATTATAAGAGTTTTTGGTTTTGGCTTGGGGGATTTTACTTTTACCGATGCAAAAACAAGATCATGGAGAGAAAGACCAGGCGCAGGAAATTGACCGAATTTAGAGACAAGATCGGAATTTCATATGATTATTAGGTCTAGCAGTGTATCAACATTGTTGGTGTGGTGAGTAGGATTAAGTGGTAGTATATGTAAATTAAGGGACATTAACATACAATTAAGTCTTCTTGCTCGAAAATCATCTCGCAGGAGACACGTGTTAAAATCACCTGAGATTATAAGTTGGGAGTAGTTGGCTAAGAGGTCATCGAAAACAATCTCTAACTTATTAAAATAATTACTATTAGGCGGACAGTACACTACCCCAAGGGCAAAATTTACCCCTAGGTTTATTTCTATAAATATATATTCAAGCACGGGTCAGGCGAAGGAGTCGAATGACAGATGATTTTATACGATATGTGACTTTTTAAATATATGGCAACGCCAGCACCGACTCTTTCGAGACGATCGTTTCTTATTAGTGTGAAACCGGGAACAGAAAAGCAAGTAGATTGTAGTGAAGGTTTTAGCCAAGTTTCGGAGATCAAGACAGCGTGAATGTTAGTCTGATTGAATGTGGTATAAAATTCAGAAAAGTGAGCAGGCATGCTCTGCGCATTAATGTGACAGAAATTAAAGTTTTTACGAAACGGTGCAAATTCGTTTGACAAAACTATGTCAAGCGACAATCTGGGAACATCCAAACTACAAAAAGAGCTGCTGGATAACTCATCATAGCTGAGAGCGGAATGATAAAAATCAATAATTGAATCCATAATACAATATTCAATAAATAAGTAAATAAATATTTTAAAATAAAAATTATAAATATATATAATTACAATAAATATATATTAATAAGATAGTATGTAATGTATAAAGTAATAATCAAATAACTAAAAATATATTAGGTAAAACTTCAACAGAATATTATAAAATGAATATAGAGATTAAAAAAAACACACACATGACCTGATGGCTCAAAAAAGAAAAAAAAAAAAATGTATAGAACAAAATTATCATATTGTATTTTAACTAACAATGTAATGGTTAATATATATATTACACTTATTTCTTTTGAAAATATTTTTTTAATGTTATAAAACTGTAGAGTTTGTTTGTTTGTACGCGTTAATCTAAGGAACTATAAGATTGGAATTAAAGAAATCTTTTTGTGTTGGCTCGCCTATTCGAAGAGGAAGTCTTAGAGGCATAATCACAGGTAAAGGCTATTCTAAATAAAAGTGGCCACTCACTAAGGTCACTAATATTTTGAAAATTACCGAAAATTGTTTACAATTAGAGTCTAAGACCATGACTTTCTTGCCATAACCATGAATCTATTTCATTAGGTAAATATGATTAAGATATGAAAAGAAGTGGAGAACGGAGTGTCTTAGCACTAAGTCCTCTCTGCCTGATTTGAAAAAATAAATTGTTTCTTAATTCATACAATTTTCAGTAAAGATATATATATTTACTTCGACCATAAATGACACGCCTATATATATGTATACTATACTAAATTAACCCTCTGCGAAATAACCCAATAGTCCCAATGAATATTACGCGGCGAATTTCATATAAAATGCAACAAAAACGATACATAAATGATCGTATTTTTTTTATTGCGTTGATTTAAAAACTTGATTTTTTCTGTTCTTCAAGGGATAGTAGACCTAAGTATTTGTTTATTTACCTAAGTATTTAATTTTAGGTTTGGAGGCATAACAAAGAGAACATGAGGAGATCGGGATTTAAGCTGGGGTGTGAACATCGAAGTATCTCAACACTTTGTTGCACCTGCCTGCCTATTCTCAATATTCACTTAAACCTTTATACATATTTCGCTTAACATTAAGTTTTTGTGGTCTGTCGTTGCGCAGGGGTTCAAGTGTGCCACTGTATTTGCAAAAGGTTGTAAGTTCGATTCCCACTCGAGGCAAGGAAATGTTTGATGACAAGGCAAAGTATCAAGTACTGCGCCAACGCGGCGTGTACTCGTACATTACGAGTACACGCCTCCAGAATTCGGCGAAAAGTGAGATACGGCCTTATAGGAAACTGTGTGTCTGGAGGAATCTGAGTGGGATACAGCGTGAAGCTAAAAAAATTAATTTAAATATATATTCACATTTTAACTACCAGTTAAAATTAACTTCTAAACAATTAAAACGAGTAGCCACAGCCATGCGTTAGTAAGACATAGTACTGTACGTACATTGACAACGGTATTTCACATTCCCATATTAAGAAAGTTATTTAATTGTGGAGCTTCTAGCCGCACGCGATCTTAGCATAGTTCAGACGGTATGACTGTAAGTATATTTTATTTAATTAATTTTCTTCTCTTTTTAATGGAATTTTTAGAGGCCAGTCATGGCGCAGGGGGACAAAAATAAGTAAATTTGACTGATTGTGGGTTCGACACTCACCCCACTCGAGGAGATGAAATATTTATTTACATTTATATTTCCATTTCTTCGCTCTGGTGTCGAGACAAAGCGCGGCTTTGATTTCCGCCACTCAACACGCAATGCCTTCAGAATTCGGCGGAAAGTGGGGAACGGAGTGTCTTAACACTAGGTTTCCTCTGTCTACCCTGCTGTGTGCGGGATACAGCGTGAAGCTGATTTACTTTTATTTTAAGAAAATTATTAAAATAAATTCGGTGGTAAATGGAAAACGTAAATATCTACAGACGGTCTTAATAGTCTCAGGTTTCCTCTGCCTACCCTGCTATGTGCAGAATAACAAAATGTAACGTGTTTTATAGGTTATAAAAAAAAAGTTAGAGGTTTTTATTTTAATGTTGTTGTTCCTCTTTTTTAAGCTTCTCAGATATTAAGGAAGTCAAAATTTAAATTTACTGAAAAAAGTAAATTATTGTCGATGACTATAACAGAATTGTAGATCAGTGGTTCATCGGTATAGCGTCTAAATAAAAAAGAATCGCGACGGTTGTTAATTTGATTCCAACTCGGAAAAACTATTTATTTTCATTTCACCGCTTTGGTAACAAAAAGTTGAATTTGACGCTATATCTCGCATAGAGCAGGGAAGTCAGAGAGAACCTTGTGTTAAGACACTCCGTCCGAACAATACAAAATGCAGCGTAAAGTCCCGCCACTCAACACGCAGTCTCAAAAATTCGGTAATACGTGAGAAACGAAGTGTCTTATCACTAGATTTTCTCTATCTATCCTGCTCTATAAGAGATACAGTATGTACTTGATATATATATATATATATATATGTATGTATGTATATAATTTAATTATTTTAATTATTCTCCATGCTCGTCTGACTAGCTCTAACCTATAGCTGGTCTGAACCAAAAGTGGTTATCATTTAAATCACCACAGCCGTGCCTTACGCGCACCTCATTAATTAGACGCCGCCATTAACAACATAATAAATAGGTTTTGTTCTATGTTTTTGTTATGTTTATTATGTTTTCTATTATTATTGTTAGATAGGGTAGTCATGGGTTCCAATCCTGAAATAGATAATGGTGTTTTTTTAATACGAGAGAGAACCTAAAGCTCACTTACATTAATCAATCAATCAATCAGCGCCACGCTATATTCCGCATACGCCTCCAGAATTCGGCAGAAAGTGGGGAACGGAGTGTCTTAACACTATGTTCCCTCTGCCTACCCTGCTGTGTGCGGGATACAGCGTGAAGCTGATTTTTTTTTATATTAAGTAACTACATAAATTGCTTCATTCATATATGTACTAAATCAATTTTTATAAATTTCTGAACGAAAAAACGAAACAAAATAAATAATAATTATTATAAATACAAAATTTCCAATGACACGTCACACAAATATATGACCGTGTGTCACAATCAATTAAACACTGTGCGATATTTTACTCATAACTTTAAAACTACCAATAAATCAAAGGTCACGAACAAAACAAAGTTATTGAATCATTATCAATATGGATTGCCATACAATATGTTATTGGTAATTTATTCCATTATAGTACGAGAGCGGTATCAATTCAAAACACAGTGTTGTAAATGATTAAGTGGATGTATGACTTCCTGTTGCGTATGAAGGTTTTTTTTTTGTGTGTGGAGTGGCTTTTTATTTACAGTTTCACACTGTACCCCGCTTATAACAGAGCAACAAAGTAAATCTAGTGTCAAAATACGTATTTTTTCGCTTTTAGATCGAATTCGAAGCGTTGAGTATTGAGCGACGGAATTTAACGCCGCAATTTGTCTTGTTGAGGAATTCATTCCCTCGAGTAGAAATCAAACCCACAGCCATGGCGTTACAGTAAGATACTGTCTCGCCATCATAGCCTGCCGTATTGGAAGCAACGTTATGAACATATTTATATAGGCACAGTATAAATGATTTTGTAGAGGCCAGTCGTGGCGCAGGGGCACAAAGTGTGACTGTAAAACAGACTGGTTGTGGGTTCGATCCCCAATCGAGGAGATGAAATATTTATTTAAATTTATATTTTCATTTCTTCGCTCTGGTGTCGAGGCAAAGCGCGGCGTTGAGTTCAGCCACTCAACACGCAATGACTCCAGAATTCGGCAGAAAGTGGGGAACGGAGTGTCTTAACACTAGGTTCCCTCTGCCTGCCCTGCTGTGTGCGGGATACAGCGTGAAGCTGATAAATGATTTTGTAGCATTAAAAGAGAAATCTTAGTGACACCGTTCATTGTTTTCTGTTCACTTAGTAACATTGGTTTTGCTCTGGAGAGTATGTTATTTAGCCTCTTGTAAAAAATTTGCAAAATAAATGTATAATAATAATTTTTTGCTTATATATAGCGAGTGGTTGGCAAATTAATTGTAGGTTTTATCTACACTTTTGAAACGTTGAAATGGGATATCTTATTTCTTGTACGGACACTTATATGTACGATGGCACACGGCCTGGCTGACTAACACTGCCAGTCTAATGAAGAAATAGGGAAATGGGTGATTTTTCGCGAGATTCTTCCCTGAAAGATGGTAAAAAACGTGGCTAGTGATGTACAAAAGTTTGAATTACAGTTTGTACTCAATTTTTTTATACAATAAAATATCAAAATAAAAAAACTGTACAACTAAGCAGTAGTTTTTTTTTTGTTTACTTAGTAAACAATAAAATACATTTGAAATACAAATCCACTTTAAATGAAACAGATAACAATATATTATCTATATATTTAAATAAGCCACACAGAAAGCTGCCATTTAAAACAGGAAGGTTCTACTCACCTTCTAAACTTTGCTTGAGCTTTCATTCCTTATTCGGGTTAAGTAAACGTGCGGTTTCACTTTCATCAAACGTTTGTACAATACTTGACACGCGAGGACAAACAGATGGACTGTTTCCTCAGTGTGTGTGTATATATATATATATATATATATATATATATATATATATATATATATATATATATATATATATATATATATATAATATTATTAAATAATAATTCATTCCTCCGAGTGGGAATCGAACCCACAACCGTCGCGTTTACAGTGGCACGCTTAAAATTTTAGTCGCTGTAAACGGTTTCGGTTCGATTCTCACTCGGAGGAATGAATTATTATTTAATAATATTTTCATTTCTTCGCTCTTTTATCAAGGTAAAGCGTGACGTTGAGTTCCATCACTTAACACGCAACGTCTTCAGAATTCGACAGAAAGTGAACGGAACGAAAGTGTCTTAATGGGAATGGAATATCTGTAAATAAAGTTGTCTCTTATGTGCGAGATACAGTGCGAAGCTAAAAAAAATAAAATAATAAAAGTACAAGTGCGTCCGTGCATAAGTATTGTGTTTAAGTGATATCTTGAAAGTTAGACCGTGCTAGGTAGTTAGTTACTGAAAGAATTATCTTAACATTAGGTTCCCACTGCCTACGGGGCTATATGCGGAATATGGCGTTAAGTAAAAAAAAAACAGAAATGAAATTGATTATATATTAACGAACGCTAACACCTCTTTCCAAGATTGCAGAGTAATCAAAAATATTAATTTTAACAGTAACCATAGAATGGTTAGAGCTAAACTTATATCTGAACACTCCAAAAAAACCAGACAATTTAAAATTAAACCAGTAAGTAATAACCAAGTCATTCTTACAGAAGAATTTAACTCCAAGCTGGAAACATTTACTGAAGAGATGAAAGAACTCGAAATACAAGACAAGTACGAGTAGATATAATTACTTCATCTACCAAACTAAAGGAAACCAGCAGAAATAGTAAACTATCGGAAAATACTAAAATACTACTAGAGAAAAGAGTGAATCTACTAACTGACGTAAATACAAAACAAGCAAGGCCAGAAATAAGTTCAAACTAATAAAAGAGGGTTTAAGACAAGATCGGAAAATACACAGATTAAGAACTTTTGAAACACAAATAGCTAAAACAGGAGGAATCAAGAAAACCATACGCAATCTGACGGAAAAAAGAGAATGGATACCTACAATAAAGAACAATAGAGGAAAACGCATGACAAGAAAACCAAATATATTAGCTTCAGCCACGGAATTTTACCGCAATTTATAATCCAAAGTCAACACTAATGAGCAGATAGCTGCTGTTTTGTGAACTATTGCAAGGCCTCCGATTCTCTCGAACACGAAAAAAAATGGCTAGCACTTATAAACCAGGGAATTGAGAGGAAGTATATAAGGATTTTAAAAACCATTTACAACAACAGTCGTGCTAAAGTAAAATTGGAAAGAGAGGGAAAAGAAATTAGATTAGAAAGAGGCGTAGGCGCGAGGCGACCCTCATCACCGAAACTTTTCACAGCTGTCCTAGAAGAAGTTTTTCGCGCATTAGACTTTGAACATTTTTGCCTGAACATCAATGGAATAAACTTAACTCATTTAAGGTTTGCCGAAGACTTCATAATATTTTATTCCTCACGAACTGAACTAAAAAAGATGATTGAAGACTTAGACAAAGAAAGTAGGAAAGTAGGTTAGACAATGAATAACCCTGAAAACGAAAGCTATGATGAACAGCGTCGAAGAACCAATTGTAATAAACCACGAACCTATTGAATATGTTCAGGAATACACATACCTTGGCCAAGTAATCTCGCCCATTGATCAAACCACCAAAGAACTAAAAATAAGAGTCAGCAATGCATGGAAAAGATACTGGTCACTCAAGGAAATAATGAAAAATAAAGAAATTAGTATACATATAAAAACTAAACTTTATAAAACTTACATCCTTCCTGTACTGTCTTATGGATGCCAACCTTATCAAAAGACACAAATGGAGATGGACCGGCCACACTATGCGTGGGGCCGAAAAATGGAGCAAAGCTATGATAGTTGACAAAGCCCTCTTCCAATTTTTTCCATTCTTTTCTGTCCTTGGCGGTTTTAGACCATAATGGACCCGCAGTGGCTTTTATCTCATCCTCCAATCTTTTAAGTTGTCTACTGTGTTTCCTCTTCTGCTTCCTAGGATACCTCTCGATCATAGCTTTGCTACATTTTCGGCCCTACGCATAGTGTGGACGGTCCATCTCCATTTGTGTATTTTGATGAGGTAAGTAATAATAATAATAATAATAATAAAATTAACCAACCTGAGCAAAAAAAATAAATCACTCCATGTGAAAATCGAACACACAACGGTCGTATCGCAAAAGCTGCGCCACGATGGCATCAATTCAAGTATAATAACTTACATTATTTCTAGTCGGGCAAATTCATTGATATATAATAATACATTAGTTAGTGAGTTTTGTCTTATTACAATTCGAACCCACTATCCTTTTTGTCTTGATATAAGTTAATTAATTTCAAGTACCTAATAACGTTTGCCAAAAACGGGATCGATCAATTTCAATCAGGACACCGCTATCGTTAACTTGTCGAGATATTGAAAAAATGAGCCCTAAGAATAATAACATATGATAAATGAATGCGCGGGCGAAAGTTTTTTGCGTATTAATTGATTTCGGGTTCGTTGTACCTACGGGATGTATGGGCTTAGGGATCTTTGATGAAAATAATGATTTTTGAATTGATTTTTAAATATTTTTATCGAGATTCACGCTGTATCCCATATATAGCATGTTGATCAGATATTTTATAATTTTATAACACTTATAGCACAAGTTTTTCTTGAGTCTATCTCGTCTCTGACTATGTGTTGGTCTTGGATTCGATCTTAATTTGAATGTATGAATTATTTTCATTATTTTGCTCTGGTAGACCAATATGCGTTTAGCGCCGCCACTTAACGTGCAGCGTCTCGGATTCGAGGTTTCCCCAACAGAGAATTGTGTAAGTATAGACAGTACAGACACTGATTTCTCTTTGCCTTAATAAGAAAAAAAGCGCGCTAAACAATAATATAAAATTTTAATTATTTACAGCTTACTCTTGACCAGTTCTGATTATTAATGACTTAGTGTTACATATACCTCGGCTTTATTTTAAAGCGATTTTATTTAACATAAAAAAGCTTTAACGCAAGAAGCTGTAGTAATTACCTTTAAAATGCTAACACATTTAGTATTTGTGAGTAAAAAATCACTCTGTTTTTTTTTTAATTTTAGTGTGTAACACTGTTTTACTATAAGGCCATAGTGACAACAGCAAGAGCAAGTGTCTATAAACGCCGACGCTGCGATTGTCTGTTTAAACCTATGAGATCGACATCCAGTCAGAAAAAAAAAATATTTTTAGGGTTCCGCATCCAAATAACCATATTATTAAGACTCCGTTGTCCATCCGTCCGTAAGTTATCTCATTAGGTTGTATCCCATAACTCGTGATAGTTCAACAGTTGAAATTTTCATAGATATATTACAGTTGCCGCTATAACAAATAAAATATTAGTATTTCTTTTTTTTGTGTTTTTTAGAAAATAGATTAAAATAAATATCTATTAAGGGGCTCTCAAAAAATAATTTCATCGTTCATTTTCATCGTTAATTTATTATCTCTGGTATGAAGGAATTTAAAATCTCTCTCTTCTTCGTACGTTACACCCTACTTCGAATATATTTATATGAAATTTCACCCTTTTTAAAAAAGCTAATCGTGGTGCAATAGCACAAGCGTGTGACTATAATTGCGACAAGTTGTGGGTTCGATATCCACGGAAAATAATTAAATATTTCATATTTTCACTTCCTTACTTTGTTAACGAGGCAAAGCAAAAAAAAAGAAGTATATAAAAGAAGTTGAATAATATTTAAGCTAGATTTAACCTTAATAGACCGGACGTATCTTTGAGTGACAGAATTTATATAGTTCTAAATAATTTAAAGGCAATTGTTTCGTCCTCGATCACAGGTCTTACCTTATTTGGAAGCTATATATTTATAGTCAACTTTAATTAGATATATTATTTTGAACGAAGATTTCTATATGATACTTGGTATCTTATTCTACATATGTATAGTGGAGTTAGATTCAACTCAGTGAGAGGTCACTCCGTTTTTGTCTTGCTTAAATAGAAATTATTGTTGTTAATTATAATGAAAATAATTAAGAAAAGATGTCAGTAGCACAAAACAAAAATTAAATTTATAATATGATAAGTCTATGCAACCTGTTGCTTCGATTGCCAATCGCGATTCGGTTCGCTTGTTGTAATAATTCTAAAATATATATATTAGACATTTTTTAGCCTCATGCAGGGTAAGCAGGTAATCTAGTGTTAAGAGACTTCTTTCCCAAGACATTTCGCATTGAGAGATGGAATTAAACGCCGTGTTTTGTCGATTTACCAGAGCGAGGAAATAAAAATATTACATATTTCATTTTCCCGAATGTCAGCCTCAGTCACTCCTAAAGATGCATGTGTGTAATGCTAGAGAAAGGAGAATCTTTACATTATATTTTCTTTACCTACTCTGCTATAAGAGGGATAAAGGGTGAAAGTGAAACTGATAAAAACCGGTCAAATGCGAGTCGAACTCGCATACCGAGGATTCCGTACCAATTTCTGCATTGGGCAACGGGAAGTATAACATATAAAAGTGAACAAACTTAATGTTGCGGTGCTGTATTGGAATATGCACACCAAGTCCTTTCATCTGATACCTCACTTGAACTAGCCGCTTTAATACAAAATTATTTTTTAGGACTTAACCATAAATGTATAGGATTCAGATTTTGTTCTGAACTAGTTCTACCTGTAAATAGTAGTTACCAAATTTCACAATTGTAGGAAGTACCCTATAAATTTTGATTCCCTTTATAGTAGAAACACAATCTTTTTTGCGATATAAACGGCCATGGTTTTTTTTAAGTAAATGTAGAAATACATTTATTTTTCAGGAAATAAAGGGATCGTAGATCTAAACAAAGAGAAAATTAAAAAAAATTACATATGAAGTGGTTTTAAAATAAATTACCTACATATTGTTCTTTCCTTAGGTATCTAGTAATATTTTAACACTAAAAACCTAAGAAAACTTGCATATAAAATAACTCAATCGCTATAGATGCTGTTCTATCGGCGCTTGACATGTTAATTTACTGCATACAGCTTAAATGGAATTTTTATGGTGTTGTTGGGAATGTTATAGGAAATTCAAAACAGTAATTACTGCAAAGGTCACACGTTCAATTATCGTAATATTTATATAGCGTACATGCTTATTACCCGACTGTGGCGAAGCCCATAAGGAGTAGTATGTTTTTAGAGCGTATTCATGTAAGTATGTATGCCCATTCCGTTGTTTCCTTGGAACTGTTAAACCATTCTTGATAAATGATACGTGGTTGGATTTTTTCTAATGGCGCGCGTGGATATATAAATTTTGTTTATGCAGTCAAGTTTTTGTTCTGTTTATAATTAGCTTGTGTTAGATCCCCATTTGGGATATCCGATATCGAGATCAAATATCATCCACACCATCTGGATAAGTGGCACTCCACTACTGTGCGGTTGAATAGGAACTTTATTCCACGCGCCACGCAACTGTGGAATGGTCTACCTACGGCAGTGTTTCCAGGTCAATAAGACCTGAGTACCTTCATAAAGCGTGTCTATCTCCACCTTAAATGCCGGCACTTATCATCAGGTGACCCGTACGCTCGTTTGCTCTGTCTTTTTCTGTAAAAAAATAAATTAATCGATATGATAAGGCAGAGTGCGATATTAAGATTCTCCGTGACACGCAATGTCGCAAATTAGGACGAAAATTGGAAAATTCGGTGGCTTGATACTATGTTCTATAAAAAATACAAGAAATAGTCATATTTTATTTTTACTAACTCTATGGGGATATAACCGCAAGCGATCCATTGCTTAGAATATTATTAATTTCGACTATAATATTTCAAAGTAAATAAGTTAATTTTAAGTAAATGTAATTTAATATGCTAATTGAAATCTCCATACGGCTCTAAATGTTTAAACGATAAAATTAAGCTCCTTATTTTTAGTAAAAATACGTTTAAAATTACCTTTAAGATTTA
Source organism: Heliconius hecalesia formosus (assembly GCA_018249775.1). Classification (NCBI taxonomy): domain Eukaryota; kingdom Metazoa; phylum Arthropoda; class Insecta; order Lepidoptera; family Nymphalidae; genus Heliconius; species Heliconius hecalesia. Next base: position 12,088 of record DWMY01000435.1, read on the forward strand.
AAGGGTTTTTATCTACCGCAAATAGAATATACGAGACTTTAAACTAATTAATGATCCAAACGAAGATCTAAGCGGCAAAAAATGTATGAATTTTATATTGTTGTCCACTGAATAGTGTAAGCTTTTTAAAATTAATTTTCTTGTACAATACTTATTATTATAAGTTCTTCTTTCATGCCAAATTAAATAACAGTATGGCCACGGGAAGTACTCTTTTGATTTTGATTACGCAGCGAATTTCATACAAAATAAAGCAAAAAGGATGCATAAATGCCCGTACCTTTTGATAGCTTTGACTTTGAAGCTTGAATTTTTATATTCCAAGAAAGTATAGACCTGAATGTTGGATATTAATTTCAGATTGATACATCAAAGCAATTAAGCCACTCAAGACATACAGTCTTGACTGAGGGACATACAATAAAGTTTTGCTATAAGGGTTCCGTTTTCTATTTTGATATGCGGAACTCTAAAAATAAATATGATTATTCCCTCGGCTGCTTCTCAAGCCCACAATCTTCCCGCTTACCTTCAGATGACTGTCCCACTGTGTCACAATAGCATCAGCTAAGCTATAATGATGTATAAAAAGAGTTTAATTTAATAGTTTCAATATATCTTTAAACATTATCACAATTCTATGTCCAACAAACCTTATATAAGTTAACAGAAAGTCGGCAAATAGGCGACAAATTAAAGGCAAGCAAAAACACCGTATCCGGAGCGTAAACTGAATGAAATATACAGCGCTGAGTTAACTTTATGTATCTTAGCGTCTTTAGATTTGTCGAGTTGAATGGTTTAAGAAGTTATATTGGAAGTTGTTTCTTAATAATTTTAATAGCGATGTAAGTATATAGTAGGGTAGGCCGAGGAAATCTAGTGTTAAGACACTCCGTTCCCCACTTTCCGTCCAATTTTCGAGACGTTGCGTGTTGAGTGGGCGAACACAACATCACGCTTTGTCTTGTAAGGAGAGAGAAAAAAAATATTCCTCTGAGTGGTAATCTAACCTACAACTGTCACGTTTACTGTCAGATGCAGTGACGCCGCGCCAAACACTGTATCCTGCATATAACAGACTAGACAGATAGAAATTGGGAACCTAGTGTTAAGGCACTCCGTTGCCATTAAGATACTTTTGTTCCCTACTTTCCACCTAATTCTGTAACTATTTCGCTTTGCTTCGTATATAGGTAATACATTCTTAAACAATATGAAAATCAAATTGACCCTTATCTTCATCTTCATATAATTATTTAGTTGGGAACAAAACCCTGGACTTAACTATAATGACCTCTAACCACTGTACCAATAATAAGTACCTATATTTACTTGGACTAAGAATTCAGTTCAAAATATCACATTCTCGTCATTCATGACGAATTGACAAATAAAACTAGTCTTTACACCTCTCCCTTTACAATATTAAATCAAACATTGCATTCTAAAGTCGAGTGTACACTTACAGTCGAGTGTACAGATTTTTTTTCACACCGTATCCTGCACATAGACAGTTTGCAGGGTAGGCAGAGCGAACCTGGGAACCTAATGTTGAGAGACTCCCTTCTCATTAAGACACTTCCGTTCCTCACTTTCTGCTGAATTCTGGGGGCATTGTTGAATTGTGGAGCTCAACGCCACCTCTTGCGTCATTACCAGGGCGAAATAAAAATGTTTATTATAAATTGAATTTAAATGTTTCATTTAAAGTTACAAATATTGTTAGAAGCGGACGTTTTGTTAACCCAACTTAGTCACAATGAGTTTAACAATACATTTTTACAACTAAAAACGTATTAGTTTTAGAGGAAAGCATCAATTGGATGAGCTAGCAAAGACATGCAAGATCATTTATATAAATACTACATATGTATATAGTATCAAACACACCTTTTTTTTGGTCTAACGTCTTGTGAATTCTCATGGTTTGGGAAGACGTTCTATTTTAAAAAGTTATCATTAAAAAGAGATATTTCTTAGACATGTAAACTCAAAACTTCATAAAAAAAATGTGATCTTCATTTCGTGCTTGACTCATAATGGGTTAGTAATAATAATTAACGGACTCCTATAGTTTATTATTTTATTAAAATTAATGAAAATTACAATTTAGTCAATAATTGCAAAAAAACTGCTTACGTAATACTTGAACGGCCCCATTGTACAAAAATTTTTGTAACAAAACCTCACACGCTAACCAAATCCACAACCATTTCTAAAATATATTAGTAAACACAAGTGTATTCAAGCCTTACATCATCCGAAATGCCACCGCTACTGTGGACACAAACATAGTGTGTACATGCAATATAAACAATATAATTTTCTATATAGACCACAGTATATAGGACCACAGTATATGGTTTTTACTCTACACGGACCCCACACGACGATCATTAGCGTAATAACAGCAGTATCGGTTTTATGTAGATGACTAATGATCTGTTTAATGTCACCAAGTTAATAGATTTTTATGTCATTCTCACATTTATGTAGGTACTTGCTGTAGTTGTTTAATTTGTTTTAGATATCATTTTTATATGGATATCATTTTTATATCATTTTTATATAGCGGCGTTGAGTTCCGCCATTAAACAAGCTATGTTTCGAGAATACGGCTGAAAGTGGGGAACGAAGTGTCTTTATACCAGATACCCTTCTGTCCATCATTGCTATATGCAGGATTATTAATCAGTTTGAAGTTGTTCTAATATTTTTAACTTCGATCTAATTACAAGACAAAATGCAGTGCTGAGTTCCGCCGCTCAACACACAGTATCTCGAAAATTGGACGGAGCGTAGTTTATTGCTTATCAACTACTACGTACTATCCCATAAAAATGTATTGAACCAGTATCTTATACATTCCACTGCTTCTAAAGAAAAGTTTATAGCACACTCCGAAAATTCCTGTCTCCAGATCTTAAATGATAACGGAAATAAAAACACATCGCTTTCGCGAGCATGACGTTTTTTATTTCGAGCTAACCGACCCAAATAGGAATTTGAGAAAAAAATCGCGACAAATTTATGTAGGTATAGGATTCCACGATTCGAAATCAAGCAAAAGTCGTGTAAAAATAAGAACGATATTTAAAATAAGTTAAAAAAGAGCGTTGGTTTGGCCATCTTATTTTTTATGATAATATTTAGCTGATTATAAAAGCTTGAATTTTTTTCAGAATGTATCACAAGGTAGGCACAGGGAATCTGGGAACCTAGCCTTAAGACACTCCGTACCCATTAAGACGAAGAAGTTTCCATTATAGTGGAAAATATTGTAAGACTTTTTGAACCCACAGCTGTCGCGTTTACAATTTACATTGTGCCACTGCGTCACGACGGCGGCAAACTTTTGTATCAATAGATCGAAAACAATATAATTAAAATAAGTTGGTGACTATTTACTCCGCTCTATCTTAATGTTACTAGATTGTTTCTTAATATAATATATATATTTTTTAAAATTTTATAATGTTATTCTTCTTTTATGAAAGCAAAAAATGTATTTTACGAAAAAAAAAACGTATCGGGATCTGAACTAGCTATTCCAGAAAACCAATCAAGCGCTTCCAATTGTAATACGTACGTACAGTTATGTTATTTTTTTATAAAGTTATCTAAAAACATATAGAGGCCAGTCGTGGCACAGGGGCACAAAGTGTGACTGCAAACCGACTGGTTGTGGGTTCGAACCCCACTCGAGGAGATTAATATTATAATATTTACTTAAATTTATATTTCCATTTCTTCGTTCTGATGTCGAGGCAAAGCGCGGCGTTGAGTTCTGCCACTCAACACGCAATGCCTCCAGAATTCGGCAGAAAGGAGGGAACGGAGTAAGTTAACACTAGGTTCCCTCTGCCTACCCTGCCGTGTGCGGGATACAGCGTGAAGCTAATAAAAATAATATTTTAATATTTTATCTGGCTATAGATAGGTACAGTACAAGGAAACAAGTGGGAACTAAATCAAACGAGTGCCTGCTAACCGCTGTAAGCATCCCGTATGATTTGTGACACTACCGTACGTGACCATGTGCTCAGGGTTGGTTTACTGTAATATTTTCTATTTCTATAAAATTATATCAGAATAAAAAAAATCTTCTTTTGTCTTTAATTATTTTTGATTAATTTAAATTTAACTTTTTGATTAGTTGTGGGTTTAAGTCCCCAATGGAAGAGCAAGGATATAATTGTCTTTAGTTATTTAATTCCTAGGAGAGTCCAAATACTTGGATTACCTTCTTGCAACATAATTTAATTAATGAACTAAACCCGCGCATTGCTCGACACCAGAGCGGAGAAACGAGAATGTTATATAGTTTCATATCCTCGAGTGGGAATCGCACGAACACCCTTGTATCCCTGCGCTACGGCTGGCCTCGAATAGTTAAGTAAAATTTATAAAAAATACAATTTTCCCCTATTATAACTATATAATAATAAGCCTGGATGGACGCCCAAGGAACCGCTGGTTAGATGTCGTGATGCAGGACATGAGAGCCAATGGTCTAACCACCTAGGACTAGGACGTTATAGATCGAGCAATGTGGAGTACACTAAGCAGGAAGGCAGATCCTGGCAACATACTCCGGGATTAATGCCAGGAGGAATAAGAGATAACTATATAATAATAAATAACTAAGAAGTTCGAAATACACAATACACAAATCTATAACCGCTTATCGCTCGCCCAAGCACTATAAAGCAATAGTCCTATGTCATCGGATGTCCCAGGTCGTGTACGTGCTCGTGCCCCCATTGGATTCGAACAGGTGTACCGTTGTGAACGTGATCAGTATCGCCTTTGTTTTGTAAACAATAGCCCACTAGTGCGTAAATTTATGTGTTGGTTAGTTTTCAATTTTATATTGTGTTTTCGTATTTTCGTTCTTTTAAATTATGTAGGTACTTGACATTTTTCATACAAATTGAGAGTAGGCAGAGTTAAGCTAATGTTAAGGCACTCCGTAGTCTACTCACTGTCCAATTATCAAGACATTGCATATTGAGTAGCGGAACTCAACGCTGCGCTTTTTCTTGTTACCAGGACGGGGAAATTAATATAATTCATTAATATACAATTATAGTCAATCACTAGCCCTACGCTACGATGGTATCTTATTTATTAATATAAATTTACTTGTATTTTAAATATAAGTTCAACAACTATTTAACTTCAAGCTTTATTCCACAAAAGGCAAAGATCCTAGTGTTAAGACACTTTTTTCCCCACTTTCTGCCGAGTTTTTGAGACATTGAGTGATGAGTGACGGCAGTCAACGTCTCGCTTTGTCTTGTTACCAGGGCGACGAAATGAAAATATAAAGTATTTCGTTCCCCTGAGTGAGAATTGAACTCATAACTGTCACGTTTACAGTCACTGCGCCATGACGGCCTCACAACTATTTACATTTTTTTTTCAGCTTCACGTTGTATGCCGTATGTAGCAGAGTGTACAGCAACCTAGTTTTAAGACACTCCCTATCCCACTTTCCGTTGAATTTTTCAAGGCATTGTGTGTTAATTGGCGGAGCTCAATAACGCGATTTGCCTTGTTACCAGAGCGAAGAAATGAACATATTAATAAGTAATAATTCATTTCGCCAAGTAATCAAACCCACAACCAGTCGTGCTTACTCGTGCCACTGCGAGATGACTGGCCTCAACTAGATGCTTACATTTATAATTAAGGTATTAACAGGTCTTGTTAAATAGATGCATTCGCTACCCTATACTAACTTACTAAATCTTGGTTTCCATATGAAATAATTGCGATACAGTATGAATATTGTCAAAAAAAATTAAGAAACCATATTTTATCTCATAGGATGTGTCACACAACCCGACGTTGTATTTGAATGTATAACGTCAACCATTTAGTGTTTCGCGAAATTTAAAATGTCTAGTATATATCAAGTTTATCTCGTCATCTGGTGTTGTTCACAGAATCTGCTTTAAGAGGCTGAGCACGTCGAATTTTGAAAGTGGGAAAATTATGTACGCGTTTTTGCCGCTACGACGGCATACTCATATGTCATACGTCTTTCCGGTCCACTTTTGTGATATTTATATGTATATATATATATATGAATAAAATGAAAATGGTCATCGTTTCATATATGTTATCAATATTCTATATAAGTTAAGAAATTATAGTGCCCAAAAGTCTGAAGAGTTAGTTTGATAGCTTAACTTAACCACTTTTAATATGGAAATAGCTGTTGTAACAACGCGGCCGGTGTGGATACACACTTGGTAGAATGTTTTTTTTAATTTCTCCGCTTTGACGAATGGCGGAGTTGAATTCCACTACTCCATATGAAATGTCTTAACACTAGATACCCTATAACTTATATAACCTTGCCATACGAGAACAAGCGTGAAGTTTCTTTTTTAATGATTTTAGACATAAAACTGTATGATCCATACATTTTTTTACAAAACCTTCAGCTCTACATTAATATTACATCGCATCCCATAACCATTTACCAAGACACGTGTCAACGGCTCCAAGCAGGTATTTCCTTCTTTTTGCTTCCAAGTTATCCGATCAAATAGCTATTTTAGCTTATAAATAGTTTATTCTATACGCGTAACATTTGGTCGCCGTATAAGGTCCTGGACCTTATTAGGTTACTTCTGATATATTGGTTGCGGGTGATCTGGATGTGTGGAATATGTATCACTTTATGTGTATATGTTTTAAATGGTTGTTTTCTGCTTGGTGCTTTTTTTTTTGGATTTCTTTTTTTTTTGGACATTTTTTTTGAGGGTGATAAATTATTAACGGAATTAACGGAATGGATTCCTAATTTATTGAGGAGTTGCTAAAACGTAAATTTTTATATTAGCCTTCGTTGTTCCTATTTAAGTAGTTTTGATAAAACTGATTCGGAATCACATACGATAAATATTACAATTGTAAAAAACATTCCATCACAACATTTGGACTTATAGCGACTTCATATAATACACCTATAAAAAATATTTTGCATTTACTTGAGGAAAATGTCCGAGTATACTCGTACTTACAGCTTTAATTTAGAAATACCTTACTATACAAAATTACAAAATTGTTACACACTTCTAGTGTTAACACACTCTTTGTTTCGTAACCTAACGGATCACAACACCGCTCGTTGACTTCTTACCAGTGCGAATAAAAGAGAATAATTTATTTTACGAAAACCTCCAAAATAAACAAATATATAATTTTTTAATTTCTTTTTAAACAAGTGACAACAACAACTAACAAGTTGTAATTAGAAGGCAACTATTTGCCTCAGTTTGGACGCGGTTTTTCCAGCCAATATTATGTTACCCTGATAAGGAGCAATCGATCGCATTTAGATCATACTTTGACCATAAATTTAAATGTAATTGAATCGTGTATCTAAGATCTGTTCTGCACTGTGCGTTTGGATTTTAATTTTGTCTATATTTCTAAAGTAATATTATAAAGCTGACAAGGTTTGTTTGGTTGAACGATATAATCTTGGTTAGTATTGGTTCAAATTGAAAATATATTTTTGTGTTGGATTCAATTTATGTAAGAAGGCCTATGTTATAAGGTTTATAACATATTCTTAATTAACTCGATATAACCCACAGTACATACAGTCCGAGTTACATCGGGCACTTAAAATGGGTAATGTGTCTCTTAACTATTTCAGTATGACGCCAAATATACAAGAATGAAAACGCTTTTGAGTAGTGAAACTCAATGTTTCGATTAATCTTGTCACAAGATCAAGAAAATGAATTATTCATTCCTCTGAGTGGAATTCAAATCCAAAACTGTTCGGTTTATAGTCAGACAGTGTGCAGCTGCGCCATGACGAAGATCTCTAAATGTACATTTGAATTTGTAAATCATAGACCTTCTTTGATGGACTTAATTACTATTTTTTTAGCTCCACGCTGTAAAGCAAAGTAGGCAGAGAGAACCTCTTATCTAGTGTAAGGAAGCTCCTTTCGTCATTAAGATACTTTCGTTCCCCAAATTCCGTCAAATACTTCAAGTATTGCGTATCGGACGGCGGAGGTAAGCGCCGACATTATTATATATTACATTATATATACATTATATTATTATAATCTCCTACAATTATTTGATAAATAACATAAAAAAATATGTGTATTAAACCTAAGGGCGTTGACTGCTAACAAGGTGTGGTCATTTGAATATCAACAAGTCGAAGTAGTCTTACAATTTGTTCTAGTAATTAAAAAGTGATTCTTACTAAAGGCCTATAACGTAATTGAATTGAGGTGATTTAAGTTAGTTTCGAATAATATACTTTATAAGGTGGTAGTGAGAAATCGATACGGTTTTTGCTTTTTAAAGGCACTGAATATGTATGAAAAATTTTAATTTTATAAATTATTAATGGATCTGTCTGTATGGATATGTTTTAATTGGTGTACAGCAAATTATAGGCTTAGGTAGATTTTTTCGTGGGAACGATTTGAGAGATGGTTGTGGATTTGATTCTTATGTTGGAGTATATGTATATCTGTAATAACAATTGGAGTATATGTATATCTGTATATGACAATGTTTGACATAAAGGAAGTGGGTTCGGCCAGTACCTGTTATAACGCTTTATTTTCATTTCACACCATATCTGGAATTTGGGCGGAAAACGTAGAACGGAGTGTCTTGATATTATATTCTTTGTCTACCCGGCTATGAGAGAATTGAACCTGAAACTGTATTCATATAACACTTTTTTAAATATTAGTGATCCCCTTGCGGCTTCACCAAATTAAAATTGTTACCTATATTATTATCGTCAAATACAAATTTTAAATAAATTATATTTTATATATTAGTCTTATGTAAAAACATATATTGCTGTAAAAAACAAAAACAGCTGAGGACGTTCTTCTTCATTCTCACCGTGACATCCTCGCTAGTACCTGCCATTCTGTGTACCTCTTCATTGCGGATTCGATCAGCTAAGCTGACTCCGCATATTCTACGAAGAGATCGAATCTCCAAAGCATTCATCTTTCTTTCATTCTTCTTCTGTAATACCCACGTTTCGCTGCCGTATAACAGCGTCGGTACCACCACTGCATTGTGTACGGCCAAACGCGCTGCTGTGCTGACGTTTCGCTGTCTCATCAATGCAGCTAAGGCTCCGTTAACCTTGTCACCGGCAGCAATACGCCTTTCCACATCCATCTCGTATCTTCTATCTCTACTGAACATACTTCCCAAGTATACCACTTCATTCACTTGTTCTAATTTCTTACCATTTACACTTAAAAATTATAATTTTTAAGTGTATATGGTAAGAAATTAGAACATGATGTTTACACTTAAGAATTGTAATTTGAATCTTTTGGGACTTTATTTGATTTTTTGCGCACAATAAAACGCGTTATTTTGTTCGTCGTCATTCCTGTATAAACAGTAGCCCATTGTTCTCCACAACCCTGTCATCATCATCTTTCAGTGGAAGTACCGTAAAAGTCGATCTAGTTGCTCCGAATATTAGCTCGGACAGACAGATAAAAGTTTTATAATTGCTTGTGTGTGTGGTTCTTGATTATTTAATGAAATCATAGACAGACACTTCAATTTTATTTATATATAAATATATGTTTATATATAAATGAAATTCTGAATTACTATATATTTGCTTGTGAAGAAATATTTAGAATTTACGGAATAGATTTAAGGCGACATTAGCAAATAATCAACGGTATTAGTTCAACGGATCTAGATTCCATACGTAATTTACAACTACGACTAAAACTCGTGTCGAAACTCGCATTGGAACAAGGTGTTAATATAAATAACTTTATCTAATCAACATTTCACTTAGTTATTTGTATTGATTTTTTTAGCTTCACGATTTATAGTGAGAGAGAGAGAGAGAGAGAGAGAGAGAGAGAGAGTTTATATTTATAGTATTAAGATACTTCGTCCCCATAACGACACTTTCATTTCTCATTTTACCTAAGATTAGAATTAGTACTTACATATTTCCATTTTACCACGGGAGCGAAGCAGTAGATTAAAGCTAGTAAATATATATAAGAGATTTATGCCAGTTTAAGGCCAGTCGTGGCGTAGGGGCACAAGTGTGTGACTGTAAACGTGGCTGATTGTACACCGCTCGGGGAAATTAAATATTTAATATTTTCATCTCCTCGCTCTGGTACCGAGGTAAAGCGCGGCGTTTAGTTCCGCCACTCAAAACGCAAAGTCTCGAGAATTCGCCGGTTAGTTGGGGACGGAAGTGTCTGAATGGGTGCAGAGTGTTTTTACATTAGGTTACCAGGTTCCTTCTGACTACCCTCCTATATGAGGGATTTAGCATAAATACAATTTGATAAGGTTAAGCACAGCTTTGGCTTCTGACGTCTAAAATTATAAAATTATGTCTAAAAAATGCAGGTTATGTGAAAAGATAATAAAAAAGTTTAAAACAACGTAAAACTTCCAGCAAATGTGTTTCTTTTTATTATAATTTTCGTATTTAAGCTCATTTTATTAGCAAGTTGTTATAAAAATCAGTTTACGAGGTACTTGATGTGATGTCTTAAGTTAAGGACGTATTTAATTAAGGTGGGGAGCTTTTTTTAAGAAAAAATTTCTTTTTATTTCCTATAAATGTATTCTTACGACAAGAGGTATTTCAAACTCAGCCACTAGTTTCAAGTTTATTGCAAATTGTAATTAAAAAAACTAACTTGATTTTTTGCGTTACATTTTAGTTGAATCTGTCTCCAGAGAAGGTGGTAGCTTAAAGTAGGATAAAAACTACTGCCATATTTATATAACTTGATAACTTTAAAATGTTTGTAATTATATTGTAATGGCCTAATTAAATTAATAGACGAGCTTCACGATATATCCCGCACATAACATGGTAGGCAGGGGGAACCTGGGAACCTAGTTTTAAGATACTCTGTTCCCAAAAAGACACTTCAGTTCCCCAATTTCCAACGAATTCTGGAGACATTGCGTGTTGGTGGTAATTAACGCCGCACTTTGCCTTGTTACGAAAGCGAGAAAATAATAAATATTTCATTTTCTCTGGGTATCGCGTTTATAGTCGTACACTCAGGTAGAAAAAGAAGAAAGGAATGATCATTTTGTCTAAAGAATGACAAAAAAAATATATGCTTGCACCTTAAGAAAAAAAATTAAAGTATCATTAAACACTACAACATACATCATAAACGTTTCGTTTTACATCCTGTTTATAATATTATCTTTATTAAGTGCTTCTGTCGTAAAGTCCCCACTGAATTTTAATGATTTTTTGTATGACATATTAAAAATGATTGTCGATCTTGAGTTATTATTTGCCGGATATGGATAAGTTATGTATTTTTTTATTAAAAAAAGGATTTCGTTAATAACCTTTTTAGCTTCGTGCTGCGCATAGCAGGGTATGCAGAGGTAATCTCAGAACCAAGATTTAGGACACTCCGTTCCTGTTACGACCCTTTCGTTGACCAGTTTCCGCAGAATTCTAAAGGCTGAGATTATAGTACTGTTACAGAGCGAGGTAACGAAAATATGTTTTTCCCCAAGTGGAAAATGAACCCGCACTCCTCAAGTTTACAGTATAACACGTCGACTTAAATAAAACCAATGTTATGTTTCCCAATGTAAAATTCAAATACATACTTTGGAATTCCATTATATACACATGTCTATTCTATTCTACATTTTAATCTGCAAAAATGCCCTGAATTGTTAAAAATAAGAAAAAAAAACCTAAGTGTTGTTTATGTTGATTCGTAAGCTTCTATGTATGAGAATAGTATAATTGAGATTCCATTACTTAATAAAGATCGTTGTTTGATTATCATTCTCCTCTCGTAACAAGACAAAGCGCAGCGTTAAACTCCAATTCCAAAAGCGACATTTCCAATGTTCGGGAATTTAACACCGCACTTTGTCTTTTTTTGCCGTCTACAGATAATGGAGAACAATGTGTCTTAACAATAGGTTCCCACTGTCTACCCCGCTATTTACGGGATACAACGTAAACGTAAAAAAAAGAATCGAATTTAAAAAAAATTAAGCTTTTCAAAGTAAATATTGTATTGAACCATAATAATAAGATCATTCTATCCCATTTTGAGTGAAAGAGATAAATTGAATATATGAAATATTCTATATCGAAGCCTCCATAAATTGTGAGTCGATCGTATCACGGAGTCATGACATGACCACACTTGCTACGGCTATGAATCAATTTAAATTCTCCCCTACTAGTTTTAATAGGTAATAAATATTAAAAGTATTAAATTTTTCTCAAATAGTGAATTTTTCAAGAGAATATTCTGTGAAACCTCGACTGTTGTGGGTTCGATTACCATGGGAGGAAATTAAATAGTAATTATTTTCATTTCCTCGCACTGGTAACGAGATAAAGCGCGGCATTGAGTTCCACCACATAGTAGTATATGTTGTCTGTCAGCCACTCAGAAATGGAAAGATTTAAATAAAATGTAAATATATAGATCACTCATTTTGATAAACTGTAGCGTTGTGATCCGTTACATAAGACAATGCAGTTAGACAATCGGAAGATATACAACGATATAGCATATCCAATAAGTACCTTTTTACAAGTTTGTAAAATCTTGGAAGCTCAATCTGGCCCACTTCCCAGTATCTGTTTGAGTAGAAATTTGAATTATGCCAGATTTTCAATTCTGATGACAGTGAAATTACATATAATTAATATTGTAGATTATATTTTTTATAAATCAAGCAGCCCACCTAATCAGTATCATATGAAAGGGCTTGACTTATAAAATACAGTCAATCAATATATTATAATAATTGAAAAATCTTTTAACAATGTTTAAAGATTTTTTAATTAATATTTTATTCTCTTGCAAAATAAACCTTCACTTTCAATCCGAAAATTAGAAAAGAAGTTTTTTTTCATATCGCCAAAAAAAATGTGAGTTTCCACCTCAAGTAAAAGCAATATCCTAGTTTTCCCACGATCCATACACTCAGCTATTAACCATTCGTACAGTAGTCACGAAGGCGGCCGCACGCCATGCCTTTAATTGATGTACCACCGATAGTTCCACGTCAGTTCCGACTGTATTGCTTATGAATCAACCTTCTGGGTCAGTTTGAGATGTTACGATACATTGTATTCTCATTATACGGTTATGGTCTTTTAATATTGAGCCTGAATTGTTATAGAATTGGTTTGGATAGGTTATATCTGATGCATGTATATAATACTAGTGGTATGTTGCGTTTTTGTTTGCGTTGATTTAAGTTCTCGTAACAAAATCGAGAAATCATCTTTTAACTACTTTTTCTAAGAAAAAATACTTTTATTCCTATGCTTTAAATAAGACTTTAACATGACTAAAATCATATTCACTGATCCTCCATATCCCCT
>DWMY01000436.1:0-25498 GCA_018249775.1 Heliconius hecalesia formosus
ATGTATGAAGAGGTTGATGACAGTGGTCGAGGCGAAAGAGGTATGTAGAGACCGTAGCGTTTGGCGCTCCGTTCTCTCTGACTACCCCGCTAGGGATAAAGCGTGAAGCTAAGTTAAGTTAAGTTATATATATATATATATATATATATATATATATATATATATATATATATAAGCTGCTTCACACTTTTTCGTACAACAGGTTAAATAGATATGTAATGTTATGATAGCTCTTCATTGTGTATTGACTATTGAGTTGAGAAATTCAAATTCAAAATATTCTTTTTCCAAATAGACTATTAAAAGCACTTTTTAATCGTCGAATGAACATATAAACAAAAAAGCTACCTAAGCTGAGAAAAGCCAATCACAATCAATAGACATTAATTCCATTCAAGTTTATCCTGTAAATATTCTTGAAGAGTATAAATAAGCTTTACTTGTTAGTATTTTTTTACAGATACTTTAAATTGTTGTAGCAGCAAGCTTAGAATACATTGCGGAATTTTATTATATACACGTATACTCAGATCCATAAAAGATTTGTTAGCTTTTTGGAGGCGAAAACTTGGCGAAACAAGCTTATCTTTATTTCTCGTTCCTATCGTATGTCTATCACTATTTTTACTATGACACTGTATATGTTGTCGGACAAACAGAATATTATAATATACAAATTGTGAAGCAACTGTAATAATACCTGCATCTTTAAAAACGTCTCACAGAGAATCTCGAGCTCTTAGGTTATAAATGTATCTCACGGCTTTTTTTTGGAGAATGATTATTGAATTTATATCTGAAGCACTGCTCCATAGCAGCATTCCATAAGATAAGACACTATGAAAATAGCTATAGTCGACTAGTCGGGCAGTTTCAACGTTCGTCATTTGTCTTATTTTTTTAATTGCGAACGCGGCATAGCTGAGCTTATCCGCAAGTGCTTCCAGACGAGTGTTCCACTGGAGTTTGGTTTATAGTTACACCTAAGAAAATAGCTGATTCCGACACAGTTAATTACTAAACTTAAATTATGTTTTTTACTATTTGGTAAAGCAAACTCAATACATTTAGTTTTCTTAGCATTTAACATTAGATTATTCATATCAAACCAATGAAGAATATGCGATAATGCACTATACATAGTTTATTTTGTTCCTGTCCACCTTAAATATTAAAGAGATATCATCTGTGAAAAGTATAATATCACACAGGTTCTCAACATACTTTGTGTTATCTGTATTTGTCACTATACTTTGTGATACTGTCACTATGTTAGAGCGGAGAAATGAGAAATCGGGTCAAGTACTCGGACTCTGTCGAACTTTGTTGTACGTACATTAATGTGTGTTACATCCACACAACTATCGCAAAAAGGGGTAAAAGTTTTTGGTTCACGTATTAATATAGATTTAATATAATTTATTTCAACAGAAATTGAATATGCAAAACTGCCGAGCCTATTTGATTTAGAAAACTATGAATTATGCCTTGAACATCCGGAAGCCGTTTATTGTGTAGCCAGCATGGAGCTATATGGAGATTCAAGTAATAAAATTTACAATACCATGCGAGTAAGTATGAGTAAAGTTAATTTTAAATAATGTTAATTGTAACAAAAAGAGGCCGTTGTGGCCCAGTCTTTCTTTATGCGACGGTTTTGGATTCGATTCCCAATCGAAAACTGAATCATATAATTTTTTCCGGTCTCATAACAAGACAAAGCGAGAGTTGAGAGCCGCCACTCAACAAGAAGTGTGGCGAAAATTGGGAAGAAAGTGGGTAGGCAAAAGGATCCTAGCGCTTTTACATTTTTTTGCTTCTGCCTACTATTATATGCAGGATAAAGCGAGAAGCCAAAAAAACTAGTCTGTAAAGTCAGTTTGAAAAGTGAAAACTTTTTCGTATAATAACAAACAAGGACATAATTAAAAGTTTCTTTTTTTTATTAATTAACGTTTATTTGAAAAAAATACTTTAAAAGTGTTACAAGTTGTGTTTTCTAAATATCGAATAACACTTTCAAAATATCAAAAATGTTTATTTGAATTCGTTAATTGAAGTAAGTAAGTAACAATAAATACACAGCTAAACCGCAGCCCTGTCGACAGAGGACGATTATCACACTGTGCCCTCGACTGCGGGATTGGAGGGAGCAATATCAGATCCGGATTGGTCGGCTTTAAGAGCACGATGTCGCGCCAAAATCTCACCATCAGAGGGCTTGGAATTGGTTCCAAGTTTCACGGATTCTCAACAAGGCTCCCACTACCGTTGGAAAAATGCGCTGCATGAGATGATCTCAACAATTGAATGAGAGTGTCATGCGTGCATACTAAAGGGCAACAGAGGGATGAACTAACCTCGTTGACTAAAGCGTTTGTAATGAGACGGTATATCCCACGTAAGTGTAGAGCTCGAGGCTTTTTGAATGTCAAGAACCTCCATAACCGAGATATGCAATCTTATATAGATTTTTTTCTTAAGATTGACGTCGATATGCCGATGTGGTAGCAGTTGACAAAGGCCTTACTCCTCTTTCTTTGGGCAAAGAGATTTTATTACTTCTTCTGATCGCATAGCGGTACGGAAGAGCAAGGATCTGCATGGTAGATTCCATAGCGCCCTATTGGGCCCGGACGTGGATGCTGTTTCCTCCATATCTTGATTACAGTTCGGGAAGGAATAGGTACAATCTCACGTCTGTTCTTGGAAATAGCTGTGCTTTGCTCTACTGGGATCGGTATATTAATACTGACAGGTATATTGTTGCCAGTGATTGTTGACATTAGTATCCCACATGACGACAAGCTCGTGAGGATTAAAAAGAAAAATAATCTTTATATTTGAACTTAGCCCATAAGATTACTCCATTGTGGGATATCAATGCGACTATCATTATGCCGATAGTGGTTTCAGTTAACGATTTAATAGCGAATAGCCTCGACCAACATCTTAAGAGGCTATTGCTTAGCTGTTGGATCAAGAACCGGATGCAGAACGCAGTTTAACTTGAGACAGCGCGTATTGTGAGAAGGGTCCTATCTCTCTGGAGCCCTACCTATTGGTGGCTTGGACCCTTGTCCCACCTTCAGAAGAATGTTTTTTTTTATGTTTTTTAATGTATTTTTATAACAATTTATATTTAAAAATGTAAAATTATATATATTGAATACATAGATACGGCACAAGCCGAACGCTTAGCTTAATCGTGTCTCTCTATCGTTTGTTCCGCGCTCTCGCTTGCACACTCGGTTCAGGCGGATCATGAATCATGCTTTTTCGTGCGTGCAACCGGAGTTCATTGTTTTATTAGTATGTAGGTAGTAGTATTATATTATTTTTTAGACTTTATCACGTAATTAATAAATAAATTCATTGTTTAGCTTTTTCTCAACTTTTTTGTAGAATAAAAGGGACAATTTAGAGAAAATTGAGAATTTAGAAGAGAAAAGTTGGAAACAATCACAAGCGTGCAACACGCCAAAAGTTGTGGTTTTGATTCCCATTCGAGGAAATGAAATAAAATTATTGTATATTTCCTCGCTCTGGTAACCCATCGTTGAATTCAGAAACTCAACATAAAATGCCTTCATAATTCTTGATGGTAACGGAGTGTTTTAACACTAGGATCCCAGGTTTCTCTTTGTCTACTCGGCTATTTGTAGAATATAGCGTGAAGTAAAAAAATATGGCTTTACCATATTTTATTTATTACAGGGCTATTCCATGCAAGTGTTAAAACATTTCAATTATTCTACTATCGAGAGAGGGATATGTGTTACAACAACCTGCCAGAAATACATCCAAAAATCGAAATTGAATATAAAAAAGGACCTAGAATACATCCTTGAGGGATGCCTTAACGAAATTATGAATATTAAATATGGCTTGAGTACACGCATATACAGGTTGAATTGTGATAAAGCAGAAGAAGAACAAATGGATATTGATCTTTTGGATTATACAGTGGCAATACTATTTGCTATTTTACTTATTTTTATTGTATCTGGTAGTTACTATGACTTACGATATAACAGCGAAATTAATGCTGTAATGAATAGTCCAGGTAAGAATTTTCAAATATTTATAGATAAATAGATAAAATTAAATATAAGAGGTCAGTCATGTCACAAGGGCACAAGTGTGTGACTGTAAACGCAACTGGTTGTGGGTCGATCCACACTCCAGGAATTGAAATAATTATTTAAATTTATATTTATTCGGCAAAAAGTGGAGAACGAAGTGTTTTAACACAAGAATTCCCTCTGCCTACCCTGCTGTGTACGGGATACAACGTGAAGCGAGGCAAAGCGCGGCGTTGAGTTCTGCCAAACAACACGCAATGCCCCCAAAGTTCAACGAAAAATGCGGAACGGAGTGCCTTAACACTAGGTTCCCTCTGTTTACTTTGCTCTGTGCGGCATACATCGTGAATAATATATATATATATATATATATATATATATATATATATATATATATATATATATATATATATTATTCACGATAGATATATATATATATATATATATATATATATATATATATATATATTTATTAAGTTTATTCAAGTCGCTTTGCACCACATTATGCCCTCACTTTCAGATGTATCCTTTCCGCAGATTGGTTGTCTGGAAGAGAGCACTTTTAGTGATAAGGTCGCCTTTGTGCATATTATATCCTAAAAAATTGATGTATCTTATGAGACCATCAAAGCGCAATTCGATAACATCTTAATATAAACTCGATGATAGAATTTGATAACCATGAAGAACAATTATTGTATTTAAACTATTGTACTTTTCTCTTGAATTCTGGTTTGACTTGTTTGAGTGTCCTGGGTTTCATCTCCTGTTTTGCAAATACCTAAAAAACTGTTATTAAAATTAGCAAAGTTTTTAAATAGAGTGGTTTTTTGAGAATCTTGAACTTATCGTATTGATATATTTATACGATCTTAATAACATGAAAAACTGACGGACAGACGGACAAAAAATCTATATTACGAAACTATATTTTTCTTTCGATTTACGAAATCAAAAAAAAGTAAAAAATATGATTTACATTTTTAAGATAATAAATCATTTTGTACATTACAAGTAGTTTTAAACTTCATAATTGTTAGCTAGATAATTTCGATATTATCTAGATATTTTGAAGAACGGAAATAAATATAAGGTCGTAAAGCAGATTGTGATCACAATGTGGCAACTGTAAATGCTTGTTTTTTTCTACCCCGGGCGTATGAAATATTTTCATTTCTTCGCTTTGGTGATGAGGCAAAACGCGGCGTTGAGTTTCACTCGGCAACATGCTATGCCTTCAGAACGGGGGAATCATCCCACTCGGGGGAATTAAGTATTTTTGTGTCCTGGCTCTGATAACGCAAATTCTCGAAAGTAAGGCGCTGTGTAAACCAAGTGAAAAAAAAAACAAAAAGAAAAAAAAAACACCATTCATTTCTATGTATAAGAGTAAACAATATGATCATTACAATATTTTTTAACTATTATAATTAAATTTATTTATACAAAATCAAGATAAAATAATATACATACAGATACACGTACATTTATAAATATTAATTAAGATAACATGCATTAAAATGTATTATTTAAATTAAAATTTATGTTATACAACATAATATATTTAACATAATATTTCTTAAACATTTTTCTTTTCAAGAAGCGTTTTTAGAAGATAAAAAAAATAATGTGCTTCTGTGCTTCTCTGTGTTCCGTAACATTAAGATGTTGGGCCGTGAACCGGATGTCGATAAAAGACTTCTTGAATTAAAAGGGCTTTATGGAGTTAGGTAAGTGAGATTAACGCATTGACAATAATGTTAGGGGCAGTCGTGGGTCACAGGCACGAAAGTGAGAGTGTAAACACGACAAGTTATGGGTTCGATTCCAACTTGAGTAACTCAATTGTCGAGGCAAAGCGCGGCTTTGAAGCAAAGTCCCTCAGATACAGCGTGAAGCTGAAAAAAAACGTAAGAAGACGGTAGGATTTGGTTGGCTTTACACTAGGATATATTTGGGTTCGATTCTGATTCCGCGAAGGTTAGTAAGTGGGTAAAACGCGGTGTCATGTTATGTAAACAACAACATCTTTATGTAGCCGAAGAATTGAAGAAGTAATCTATTCTGAGATTTCTATATTTTTATACTCTATATTTTTCAGGACAATCTGCAATATTCTAGTAGTGTTTGGTCACTCAATATTTACCTTAACTGGATTTGTTAGCAATCCTCATGATTTTGAAAAGGTATGATATAAAATATACTATTATTTCTAAAAATATAAAAGGAAATAGAGTAACATTTATACTCTAAAGAATAACTATTGATAATTTTTCAAGTTGAGTTCCACCACTCAATACGCAATGCCTCGAAAGTTGGGTGGTGCCATTAACACTAGGTTTCCTCCGTCTACCTATATGCGGAATACAGTGTGAAGTTAGAAAAATAATTCGTTTAGTGCCACAATACGTATTTGTACCTTTTGAAATCTAGCAGAAGGCGAAAGCAAAACTATATATTGTAAATAGTCCTTTCGCATATATTGACATATTAAACTTATTTTAAAAAGTAAAATTATATCATTGTTGTACCAAATGAGATAGTAACTCTTAAAAAGTGAAAAGATAAGCATAAAGTCATTTATTTCTAGGTTCTTATAGCCTACCTCGTCATACAAAGAGTTGCATTAAAATGAGCATTTTTAAATTGAAAGTAGCGCTTAGTCCAGTACATCCCGTTTATATATCAATTATTTGAAGCCTTCGTGACGGAGGGGCACAATCATGCGATTGAAAACGTGACAGTTGTGAGTTCGATTTCCATTAGGAGGAACGAAATATATAATATTATCGTTTCCTCGTTTTGCTAACGACTAACGAGGCAAAGTGCAGCGTTGAGTTCGGCAGAACGGGATGGGCTTTAATAAGAATGGAGTGTTAAGACACAGGTTCCTAAGTTCGGCTACCTATTCTGCTATGTGCAGAATGCAGTGTGAACTTAAAAGATATAAAAATTTTCCCACTTTGGTATGAATAAACGCCATATGTAACTTGGAAGAGGTAGTGGTGTGTATCGACACGAGGTTATCTCTGTCTATACTATTATATGCGGGATACACCGTGAAACCAAAATAACATAATACATGTTTTCTCTCCTTTGCAGGCGTATGATAGTAAATTTCGATTAATCTTTTGTTCAACAAGCATAGTTCAGTTGTTCTTTTTCATGTCCGGATTCTTTATGATATACTATTTGCAAATCACTTCGGAAAAGATTAAAATATCTTGGAAAGATATACCGTTAATATTTCTTAGCAGATGGTGGAAGTAAGTGTTAGATTTTTTTCTTTCCTTTTTGACTGTAGTTATGGGTTCGATTCTAAGTTGGAGGAATAAAGTATTTTCATTTACATGCTCTGGTAACAATGCAAAGTGCGGCGTTGAGTTCCGCACCTTAACACTTAATGTCTTAAAGTTGGGTGAAAATTAGGGAACGCAGTGTTATATCAATAGGAATCTTCTACCTAGCCTGTTATTTCCGGGATACAGCGTGAAGCTAAAGTAATTTGAAAGGTGAATTTTACTTACAGAAAGAGTAGCGCTAATAAATTTAGATTTGAAGATAGAGAATTTTTTAATCTAATATTTGAACAAAAAATAATAAAATAAATATAATATCTATATACCTAATTAAAATAGGACGCTAATTATTATTACTCATATTTCTTTTTTAATATCCGGAGTGGAAGTGCCAGCACAACTTTAAATGAAACCATAGTTTAAAGTATTCCATAAAAGCCTAATTATATATAATACAATTTAAAAAAATCACAAAAATGAAAAAGTGTTTCTTTTTAAACAAAATAAATAATAAAATTGTCGTTTTAAAATAAAACGCCAAGAAGACGCAAGCTATTGTAATAGGTAGCCCAAGGCTTATTTGTCAAATCTCATTTAACCATTTACCTAATATATCACTTGATGGAATAATAATTCCTTTTATTGAGAAAGTTAAGAATTTAGGAATCATATTCGACCATCATCTATCGTGGAAGCCACAAATTTGTGAAGTTAGCCGGAAAGTTTTTTCAGCTGTTGCATCATTACGTCGACTACGTAGCTTTCTACCCATTCCTACTAAAGTTGCGTTGGCACAATCACTTCTACTACCAATTCTTGATTATGCCGACTGTTGTTACCTTGGCTTAAAGGAGGAGCAATTAAATAAACTTGAGCGTTTCCAAAAAGTCTGCATAAGGTTCATCTTTGGATTCCGCAAATACGACCATATTTCCGAATTTCGAAAAAAGCTCAAGTGGCTCCCAATTCGATTTCGCCGGAATTCTCATGTTCTTTGTCTTCTGTATAACGTTCTATAACTCGTTCGTTAACTTTAACTTTCTCAAAGAACGATTTAAGTTTTTATGTGAATCACATAATTTCTCCCTCCGCTCTCATTACACTTTTTCTCTTAAAATCCCTTGCCACTCTTCTTCCTTCTTTACAAATTCCTTTTCTGTTCAATCTGTTCGCTTATGGAACTCTTTACCCGATAAAATCAGGCAGGCTCAATCTTTAAAGACCTTTAAAAAAGGCTGAAAGAATATTATTTAACACTTTGAAAATCTTAAATATAATTGACAAATTTAAAGCCTATTTGTGTATGTTGTATGTGTAAATGTATCTATGTATTTTATGTATGTATGTATACGTGTATATATTTATCTATTCGTATATTTTTATATACTTACATTCATTCAGTACACCCCTCCTAATTTAATTATGCTCTCCTCTATCCAAAGATTGCCTGGAAGAGATTGCTGGCTTAGCAATAAGGTCGCCTATTGTGCGTCAATTGTGCTAATTTTATGTATCATTGTAAACAGTTTTGTAATTAATTATTCGGTGTACAATAAAGAGTATTTTACTTTACTTTTACTTTAACGCCATTTGTCAAGAACGACGCACGCACACATAAACCTATCAAAGGGAAACCGCCGCATACACCTCATTCCGAAATCGAGTCGTAGGTATTGCCGGCAAAGTTTAAAATTGTTTAACCTTTAGTAGTATTTTTGTAGTAGTATTCGTTTACGTTATTCGCATCTTTGCGTAACTGCGTCACACGAAATACAGGTAAGGGTAAACATCATGAAATGAAAAAAAATCCTACGTCTAAACTATTGAGTTATCTTGATTTTTTTCTTTAGGTCGGGTTTGAAATATTTTACCCTATATGCTGTTTCCGTAAAAGGAGCGCTGCCTCTTCCACCCTGTATATGTATATTTCTATGTAATGTATTTGTTTAAAAAAATATTGATTTAGATTTATTGCTGTCTTTGTGATTATAAACGCGACGGTTGTGGGTTCGATTCCTACTTGAAGAATTAAATTGTTATTCATTTATATTTTTATTTGTAAAGGTGGGAAATGAAATAGGTTTCCTCGGTCTACCCTGCTTTACGCGGTATACAGCGTGAAGCCGAAAACAAAGGATTAAAATAATTTGAATTTTTCAGATTAACTATGCCATTGGCTTTTGTAATAGCATTTATAGCGACTTGGCTCCGTCACATCGGGTCCGGGCCACTATGGAAATATTTCGTCACAAACGGTGTTACTGCGCAATGCAGGGACTATTATTGGGCCCATTTCTTTTATTTCAACAATCTTATACAGGATGATAAGTTATGTGTTCTTCAAACATGGTATGCTTCATATATAAAATAAATTTCTATTAAATATCCGAGAGGCAGGTCGTGGCGCAGTGGCACAGGGTGTGACTGTAAAAACCGACTGGTTGTGGGTTCGATCCCCACTCGAGGAGATGAAATATTTACTTAAATTTATATTTCCATTTCTTCGCTCTGGTGTGGAGGCAAAGCGCGGCATTAAGTTCTGCCACTAAACACGCAATGCCTCCAAAATTTGGAGGAAAGTGAGGAACGGAGTGTCTTAACACTAGGTTCCCTCTGCCTACCCTGCTGTGTGCGGGATACAGCGTGAAGCTAATTTAATTTTATTTTTTAATTAAATATACATTTGGAAGCACTTTTGAATTTTTGAATAAACATAAGCTACCACCTTAGATCTTAAATACAATGATTGCGGGTTCGATTCCCATTCAAGTTATTTTCTAATAAGTTTTTTCATACAACTTCCAAAGTCTCGAATTGGGTGGGAAAGTGAAATATATTTATATGTATGTATCATCGCTTTGGTGTAAAGAGGGTCAATCCATTAATTACAAATTTCGAAATAATTAACAATAAAGTGGAGTGGTTAAAAAAAAAATATTATAATTATGTCATTTCAACAAAAACCAACGAAAATTTTATCTAAATTTGATTGACTTTACCGAGTTAAAAAGGACGTTATTAATTTGGAATGTATGTGAAGTTGGAATTGGATCATATTTGAGTAAGATGTGCTAAATTTCGTAAATGGATATATATTTGTACGATAATCCACCAATTTCTCTTTAACTAAAGATCATATTAAGATGATCAATTTAGATTTAAATATATTTCAAATTAAGGAACAGTGCAAGTTTCTTCAAAATCGATTTAATAGTTTTTGAGATATGTGTATCGTTATCCACGCATTTCCACATATATCTATGTATATGTAGAAATGCGTGGATAACGATACACATATCAATAAAAATGGTATACCTAAATAAAAATTTTAATCATTTTTTTTAATCATATTTATTAGACCTTTCTATTTATATTTTTAGGCACCTTGCGGTGGACACTCAGTTATTCATCGTCGGTCTCATCGTCCACTTCATGATTCGTAAGCGAAGTTGGAAGATTAAATCTGCTACCCTATTTTCGTTATGTGCTATTGGTGTTGTGAGTCCTGTCTATCACATTTTACAACACGACTTGGAAGGCTTCGCTATTTACAGTCCTGAGTATGTAAATGTATTGTATAAAAATTATTAAATATTGCCGTGGCGCAATGGAATAACGAGTCTCTTATTAAGACACTAGAAGAGAAGAGACAGAGAGACCCTCTCTGCGTACCTTGCTATGCCTAAATGCTGAAAAAAAAAAACAAATATTTATTTATGTACAGTCTGAGAGGACTGTCTTGATGATATAACGGAAAGAACAATTAACTCAAATGAGAGTAAAAATTATGAGAATAGATATTTTTTTTATATTACATTTTTTATTCTTATAATAAAACTATACTTAATTTCACGCCTTATTCCAATCAGAGAGAATGGAGCGCCAAAAAGTACGGTCTCTACATACCTCTTTCGCCTCGTCCACTGTCATCAACCTCTTCATACATGCCCTCCGGGGGGTCCTCATGCTTTTTACGTGACTTTCTTCCAGTATGTTTGAATATTTGATACTGTGTTGTTGAAGGTCAACTGAGGTCACCTCCTACCTCTTCTACCACTCATTTTTTTATCATAAATCTTATTTGCCATTCTTTCATCACTCATTCATTCGACGTGGCCAAACAAGCTGAGCACGTTCTTCTTTATTCTCACCGTGACATCCTTGCTACTACTTGCCATTCTGTATATCTCTTCATTGCGGATTCGATCATCCTACGAAGAGATCGCATCTCGACGGCATTCATCTTTCTTTCATTCTTCTTCTGTAATACCCACGTTTCGCTGTCGTATAACAGCGTAGGTACCAACACTGCATTGTTTGCTGCGCAAAACGCTCAGCTGTGCTGACGTCTTATCAATGCAGCTAAGGCTCCGTTAACCCTGTTAACGGCAGCGATACGTCTTATTTGTATAATAAAATTTATTTTTAAAATAATTTTCTGGCACATTTTTATAATCACTCACACTAATGCAAAGCTCAGCTTAAGCCTCGCAAATTGCAGGTACTTTTCTTGTATACTAAGCAAAAGTATAATAATATCAAAAACAATAATTCTTTTTAACGTAAATAGAAAATAAAAAAAATATCACTTCTAATTACTGTAGAATTAAAATATATCACCGAAAATAAAGTTATCTTATCATACATATATATTTATATGTTTAAAAAACAATTACGGATAATTATGTAGGTAGTGTATTTTATTTACTGAACGAGGAGTAATGAGTCATACCTCGAACGCTCGATCGAACCCTCAACTATCGCATTTAATTAACATCTAATGTCTCAATTTCGGAAGAGGGTATAACCCTTAACGCTTTCCCTTCATCTACCCTGCTGTATGCGGGAAAAAGTGTGAAATTGTTTTGTTTATTAATTAAAACAACTTTTACAGGGCCTTACGTACAATGAGTGATAGGAATTTCCATGTGTACCATGTACTAGTAGAAAATAACCTGCCGTGCTTTATCATGGGTATGGCTAGCGCTTACCTTGGGTATTATTTGAGACAGAAGGAAATAAAACTTCGTAATTTCAAGGTGCTCATGGTTTAAGATATTATTAATTATACTAATACTTTAAGCTTGTAAACCACTTTCACTTTAAAGCAATTACAGGTTATCAAGTGCAGAGTAGGTTAGGTTATCATAAAATAACATAATTTATATTGCCACTAAGACATAATAAACTAACCTAACCTGCACTTTTTTTACCGCGTGTTCCCGGCTTAGAATAGGATCACCCTGGTACTGGTGGTGTCGTAAGAGGCGACTGAAGTACGTGTGGGAGAGTCACGTCGCCAGCAATGGCAACACGCATGGGCAGACTCGCCCAGATCATTACCACCCCCGGAACTTAAAACCGGCGTTAAGTAGTAGCTTAATGCCATCGCATTTGGGAATGCCAGGCTTCGGTGCCCAACCCCCACCCCTCCCTGGCATATGAAGGGATTCGTAAGGGAGGACTTGAGTTTCGTCTTCGTCGTCTTGCCAATTTTGAAGGTCAACACATGTTCAAGGACACGGGACCTGCTAACAATGCCACCTTATTGGATCTTCTACTGACTTCACATCTGGACAGTACCGGATCGTTGTCGATGCTCTTTTGGGATCTTCATACCACTGACTGGTACGGAGTGTCGTACCCATTAAGCGCGACAGTTGCAGAACACCCGCAACTCGTCGCGTTTGGCACTACAAGTTAGCAGATTGGAATGGGATTCGTACATTTTACTCATCTTATCCCTGGAGGCCGGTCTACTTCTCTTCTGATGATCCTAGTACCTGTGCCGCTATATATTCCCAGCACTGTAGTGCCAATCGGTGGCAAGTCATAGCCTTGGTTTGATTAGCTCGCAAGCTTGCTGCCTTTAGCAAACGCGAGACATATCAAATCTGGGCCGAGGCACTGGTTACTAAGAATCTGAAGGTGAAAACCTAAAAAAGGAAGTACAACCGAGCCTTTGCTGAGCATATCGAAAAAATCGGCAAGAAGATTTAGAGCTACCCTTCCAGAACTCATCAGTTCTGGGCGCTCTCAAAGGCGGCACTTGTCAACTTTAGCCAGCCTTCGCTTCCGCCACTATGCACAGGAAATGACATCTCGGTACAGACGGCAAAAGAGAAAGCCTCTGCCTCGAACTGACCTCTTTGGATGACCGAGGAACAACGCAGTCTTAAACACAAAATTTTATCTACAACTAGTTACATGGTTTTTTAGTATTAATACTACTTCCGAAGGAGATGATTGCAGTGAACGTGTAACTGCAGTAGGTATTTCGGAAAAGAAATTTTGGAAAGTATTTGCCACTTCTAAATCTGAATTTAAAATTACAATTTTTACTTTTAATTTAATAGATTCACTGATAGCTCTAGATCTTCCAGTTACAGTCGTAATAGCATCCCATGTTGCTTTAATTTTATTACTAGATTTAATTTTTTTTCTCTTATATACATAGACTTAGCCTGGATACATACCTTTTTAAATATTTTTGAATAATTTCTAACCTTTAACAAGAACGCCGGATCCTGATTCCATTGCCTCATATTATATAATTCGTATAATTTGTTTCTGCTTCGGTATATACCAATAGTTGCCCAGTCGCTAAAAGTTAACTTCGAGTTTTTATATATTTGTTTTTCTTTAAAAATATTATCAAACTCTGTTGAGAGTAAATTAAAAACTTTGCAATACAACTGATTCGGATTTAATCCCGTTATTTCTATGTTTGAATTTTTTCCGTCACTTTACTATTAAAACGATTAATTTTACTTTTAGTGATTGGTCTAATTGTTATTTGTTTACGTTCTGCAACTATTTTATCTATTACCGAAAATTTTTGACCACAACGATCCGAGCTCAGATTGGTAATAATTTGTTTATCTACAATATCGGAATGACAAAAAACATTATCTATATAAGTTGCGGACGTATTCGTTATACGAGTTGGTTCAGAGAAAATATGAAACAAATTAAATGATTTAAATAAGTTGAGAAAACGTGAGCTTAATGATGTCACCTGTAGTATATCTATATTAAAGTCTCCGCATACTATTAAAGATTTACTATTCGAACTCAAATTACTAAGAACATCCTCCATTTTTTCTTCAAATACTTGAAAACTACCTGAGGGCGGTCGATACACGCATACTATAATATATCTATTGAATTCAATGCAGGACAATTCAATGGAGCGTTCGTCGGAGAGAGCCACTATGTCTGGTCGCGATTTGCAATGTATATCATTTCTTATTAATATAAGCGAGCCGCCGCGGATGGCCTTCTCTCTAACGAACGAACTTGACAATTTATAATTTTCAATATTAACTATATTGTTACATTTTGAGATCCAGTGCTCAGTTATACACATTATATGTATATTGAATTTTTTTAGAAATAATTCTAGTTCCAGTTCTTTGCCTCCTAGGCCTTGTATATTCTGATGTATAATGTTAAATTTAAATGACCTAGGCGTTGTCTTATTGTCTAGTTTAAACTGGAACTTACATCATTATACTTCATAGAAGTATTACTTGTACAATTTATTTCCTTCGTTATACCATGTACAACGGGGTTTTGTATATTGTATGCTACTAAAGTAGTAATTTGTTTTTTAAAATATAAAGGTAGATACAATGTATCTTTTGTCAACTTACAGCTATTATAAATAAATTTATTTAAATTTATTTATAATAGCATTAATAAAATAATGCGTCGCTATGACGTTCTGTCGTATTATATAATGTCAAGTTCAGGTGATATATATATTTATTTTGTTTTTCTGTGAGCGAAGAAGAATATGGAAAAGAGCATATAATAAATTTACATTTAGTTTTACTATGTAAATCAAGCAAGTTTTAAGTTTATACTCTTTATAATATCTTGTTTCCTCACTGACAAACTATGACCATGTAATAATACAACAGTACTATGCTCATTTAAATTCATGGACATAATTTTCTTAATATTGAACTGGTAACTGGCTCCAGGCGAACATGCATTAAATATATTTGAAAAGTGGTGACTAAGTAGGGACCCAAAGCCTTGACCTAATTTATCAGATATTACAATAATATTATTTGATGAGGAGCGGGAGGAATTGATAATATGTAAATTATTTTTCTTATTTTTATTGAATGTAGTATGCATGGCCGAGTCATCCACAACCTTAGAGTTGTTTAGCTTTTGCGAGGGAATTGATTCGGTGAGTCCTATAATTGAACAACCACAACTATGCTTATTTATTAGTGATTCAAATCTTTCTACGTTGTAGTTACAAAGGTCAAACAAATCATTTTCAATTTCATCAATTTGAACATGGCGAAGGGCTTTGATGGAATGTGATTTGATGCTATGGGCTTCCCGAGAATTTATGCAAGTGGATCGCCAGTTTTCTAACTGGGTGCAGCATGAAGGTCACTATCGATGGTTGCTGCTCCGAACATATGTCCCTGAACGCTGGCGTTCCACAAGGCTGCACGCTGTCCCCTATGTGTTTCTTCTGCATCTCAATGACATATTAGAAGATTCTAGCCTCCATTGCTATGCAGATGATAGCACAGTGGGCGCTGTTTACTCCGGTCGCGAAAGTCTTTCTCGGGAAAATGTCGACCAGTGCCGAAATAAACTTGTGTCTTCAGTTGGGCATCTCTCGGGAATATTTCCTCATGGGGTGAAAAGAACTTGAATCAATTAAATTCCAAGAAGACGCAAGTTTGCTCGTTAACCAAAAAACACCCATTTGTCCTATCGCCAGTCTTCCAAAACACTCCTCTTATTGCCACGCCAAGTACATTGGGCCTTAGCGTTTCGTGTGACTGCCAGTATCGCGTTCATTTCGAAAGTTGGCCTTAAAGAAACTGGGGTCATCAACAAAGGGAGACAGTACTTTACGCCAAAACATTGATAGGCTCTGTATAGGGTCCAGGTTATTCCTCATATGGAGCACTGTTCTCATCTCTGGGCTGGTGCACTCCAGTATCAGCTTGACCCATTTGATCGCATACAACGTAGAGCCGTTCAAATCGTTGGGGACTCAATGATCTGTGCAGGGCTTGACACATTGGCTTTGCGTAGACATGTCTCCTCGCTGTGCGTTCTCTACGGCATATATCATGGGGAGTGTTCTGGAGAACTCTTTGATTTGTTACCTGCCGCCGAATTATCTAACAGCACAGTACGTCACAAACTCAAGTGTCATCCACACTATTTGTGGACCAACTGTGGAATGGCCTATAATGGCATGTATATGAAATATGAGTTATATTTAAATATTTTATAAGACGTATTTTGTTTGCATCATGCAATGACAAGTAACTTAAATGAGTTAATTTTAAAGTAACATTTTGAAAATATTTTTTATTGTGTTATTTTATTTTTAACCGACTTCTGTAAGAAAAGAAGGTTATTAAAGTCGGTGGTGGTAGGTTGTTGTGGCTTGACACCGACTCCAAAATTATACTTACTTAATCTTTCTTGACCTCTACAATATAATGATTTTCTTTAATTATAATTAATTTCTATAATTTGTTCTACTAGGTTGGGAATATTCTCTGCTGGCTCACCATTGCTTTACTGTTCGGTGTTTTTCAAACGTGGGCACTTTGGCTTGAAAACCCACACACACCAGCCTCTTTGGTTACTTTAATATTTGCAGCGTCACATAGAGTTGTGATTGGACTTATACTCAGTGTGTGGACTTTGGGGATAATATTGGAGTTTAATGGTAATTGGCTTTTATTTTTATTTTTAATTATCTATCGTCTATTGTTCACGTCTTTACGCTGTATTTCGAATAGACAGAGTGAGACTAGTATTAATAAAAATAATACACTTCGTTGCCCTATTCACGCCAACTTTTTCAAGGCATTGCGTGTGGAGGTGCGAAACTCAACCCTGCGTTTTGTCTTGTTATCAGAACGAAGAAATGAAAATATAAACTATTTCATTTCCTCGAAGAGGAATCAAACCCACAACCTGTAGCATTTACAGATCTCAGACGTCTTACCATTTTTCTTATATAATGTATAATATAACCCGTGTGGCGAGCTGTTGTGGAGTGGCGACCCCACGAACCTGAGTCTTCTGGAGGGAAATTGTGATCTATCCCCCGCTTCTGGCTTGCCATTATTAGCTGGCAGAGTGGAGCACAAGAGTTCGAAAAGGTGGAAGTGCTCAATCTACGTAATAGCTGAGAGACCCGCTTACGAGCTCCTCGTAATGGTTAAGCTGGTGCACACCTCACTACACCCTTAGTCAACCACGCCGATGTTGCGCCCGAGGCACTACGCTGCTCTGTGCGGGCCCATCTATTGAGAGGCGAGTCACCGTCCGCCTAACATTCAATTTGAGACTTTGTCAAGGCGGACATCTGTTAGTCTCTATTAATAGCCCATTAGCTAGTCCATCGAAATTCCATCCCATAGTCCTAGTTTAGATTTCCACATTTTCCATAGTTCCTACGCCTTAACCGGCGACCATCTCTGGACAATTACCTTTGGTTACCTAGGAGTACATAGTAGCGAAGAAGCCCAGTTAAAGAGTTGTAGACAGAGCTCGCAGTGAGAGTTTATCACCGCTATATGATAAACTTTAAACTATGGAGGGACTGAAGCTCACTTTAAAACTGGCACGTTCGCGGGTAAAGCGACGTCAGAGATCCCCAGGGTACGCTGCTCTGTAGTCATGCCTCTGTGAAGGAGAGATGGAGAAGCTACTTCCAGAAATTGCTGAATACTCAGCATCCATGCAGTCTTCATCACGACCCATCGCCTAACCTCAAACTTATTGCACCAATAACCCTTGACGAAACTAGTAATTACCTTCAACGCATAAAGAACGAAAAAGCGGTGTGGTTCGAGCGCATGATCGACCTCAGGTTCTACTGAAAGTGTACTCTCTCTGAGTCTCAATATGGATTTCAGCCAGAATTGGGCACTATGTACGCAATTTTCGCTCTCAGAATTTTGATGAAGGCATACAGGGAAAAAACGAGAGCTCTGCATGTGGCCTTAGATCTGCAGAAGGCTGTTGACTGTCTGCCTCGTCAGTGTATATTGTGGGTCTTTATTGAGAATATCAGAGACATGTACCACGATTCCACCAATCCACTTCTATGGTTAGGACTGTTGTTGGCGACACTAAACTTTTCTAGATTACAGTAGGGGTACACTAGGGTTCACCTTACAGGTCCTGAGCCAGAAAAATCCTGCAGAGTGGAGTAAGTAAAGGAAGGCAGATATTTGTCCTGCAGAAGCGAGCTATTCGTGCAATCTATAATTTAAGTTCTAAAGACTCCTTAAATCAAAAGTTTAAAGAAATTAATATATTGACAGTTGCATCTCAATATATTTTTGAAAATGTTATGAATGGTAAAAAAACATTAATAATTTTATCAAAATTGGTGATGTACATAATATTAATACCAGGAATAGGCTTAATCTTAGTGCACTTGTAACTCGGTTGCATCGAATCTGCAATTCTTTCAGGGGGCAATGTGTACGCTTTCACAATAGGATCCCAGAAAACGTCAGAATTTTCTATATCACGACTTAAACAAATTGTTAAAAGACGTTTGTGTGTTAAAGGTTATTACCAAATTAAAAATTTTATAAATGACTAGCGGCCCGCCCACGCCTTCGCCCGCTTAAAATACATGATTATTGATTTAAAAAGCAGAATTGATTGACAACTATAATGACTTCTAATATGATTTTTTTATTATAATACTTTAATCTGTAATATTCTAATATGATTTTTTTACGACATTATCGTAATTTCTATAAGAATTTTTGATTGTTTCGAACTAAAAAATACGACCAATGTTGATATTTGATATTCATAAAATATACATAAAGCTAATTATTTATTATATGTATATATTTTTGTAATATTATGTTCTTTTTACCTATGTTATGTTTTTAAAGCTCTGTCTGTGCTGATGTCACTTAATAATTTAATGTACTGCTTCAGAAACAGCCTTAAATGTTAAATTATTGATTTGGGTAAGGATTCTTTGTAAAATAACTGTAATGTTTGCATATTAACTCCTGTAAAGTTTTTAAATTAAGTGCACATATTGTTAGCTGATGTTTTTAGGCATTTCTATGTAGATTTATTTCAAACGAACGAACGAACCAAAAAATCTATGTATTTGCTTGGATATCTCTTTGAACATCAAATCGTTCTTTATTTCTGTGTTGAATTAATGACGATTTAAACTTAACTGTTATGATTTATGAAGGTAATCTCCACTAACAATTCAATTTTGTTTACTTTATTGTATAAAATATTGTATAATAGTGCTTCAAAAATATATATTTTTATCAACAGTCATATAACCAAGACGTTTCGAATGTCATTTTTTTGCCAGGAATCTTACCAGCGCGATTGCTATATAACATTCGCAGGCAAACTAATGCCTTGAGTTCATTCAAATGACAATAACTTTTTTTAATGAACCGATTTTGATGAACCAAACTTTAGTAGTTAAGTTGAGTTAAAACAAAGCAATTGGTGAAATTTTCAAGTAAATCGGTTCAGTACTTTCAGAAAAAAATGTGGATATATATATCGACAGACAGACAGATAAGAAATTAAAAAAAAATATTTTTACTTTCTATTATTCTTTTTAAATGTCCCTCTATCCATTTCAGTCAAAATTACTAAATGTACAGACAAAATATTTTTACTGTCTTATTATATATAGAGATAACACGTCTTGGGAATGAAATGCTCGCTCTAGTTTGTTTCAAAGGTATCATTGTCACAGATAATTAAATATGTATTTGTATAAAATTGATTTTAGAAAAATAAGCCCCGCTGAGTTTCTTGCGCCGGTTCTCCTCAGGTCTTAGGATATGCGGATGATCATTAGCTTTAGTGAACTGGTGGTGAATTACTTGACGTTCAAAAAATAAAGCATGTAACTTCTTACTTTGAATAAAATTATTTAAATTTGAATTTATAAAAAAGCGAGGTGCGTGGGCCTGGCCAGGCAGTTCCGACTCGTTAAGTCTTCCTTCATATTCGGAACGTGATGACATCAGATGAAGTCTAACCGTTGAGTATGCCACTCGAAGGAGAAGTGCAGTCCGCATAGCTCGTTCTCACGTTCGTATTATTAGAACGACGCGTCATTCACCCCATTTCTCTAAAAGCTGACAATTGACATTGACAACTCACAGTGTTGCCATCCTCTGGATACACCCAAGTCAAACAACTTGACGTTCCATATTCATACCCTGCGACATGCATTTACATATATCCAAAGCAAGCTTTTAAATAAGGCTTCAACCGCGTTGATAAATAAAAATAATTAAGAAGTGTATATGACACACACATTTTCTACGGACAACGGGGTATCTTATCTCTAGGTTCTAAGGTCCCCTCAGTCTACCGTGTTATGTGCGGGATACAGCGTCAAGCCAAAAAAAAAAAATTGTTTATCTATATTCACTTTGCCTATCTTAAGGCATACGTAAAATATACATAAAAAAATAGCTTATTGACTTACAGGTTTATCCCGAGTGTTGCTTGAGTGGCGCGGCTTTGAAATAATGGCCAAATTGTCGTACGGAGTGTTCTTACTTAATATTGATGTTTATAACTTTTTGATGGCTTCGAGGACGCGTCTGGTACCTGTTTCGTTTCTGAATTTGGTAATATATATTTTTTGTAAAGTAATTTTGCATATTTAGTAGAAAGCGCCGCGTAGAGTTTCATGACTCAACACGTAATGACTAGAAAATTGGATAATAACCGGAGTGTCTTAGCACTAGATTCTTCTAAAATCGTAAAAAAATCTGACTGTAAAGGGTTGTGAATTTGATTCTGCCTCGATCTTCGTTCTCTTTGTCCTACTACGTGCGTGAATTTAAATAAATAAATATTAAAAATATATATTTTTCCGTAGAAAATGAGGTTGAGTAGAGTGATTATGGGTTGAAATATCACCAATGCTAGAAATATTTTATAAAAATAATAAATATAATCTAAATTTGATAATAATTTGATATTACCTTTTAAATATGCAATTTATCTACATAACATAGAATAAATTTCATTAAAAAATATATACATATATATTTTTTACGAGGCTATCGTGGAGCAAGCATGCATGCTATTGTCGTGGGTTCGATTCCTATTGCGCGGAATGTAATATTTAATATTTCCTCCTTCTGGCAACCAGGCAACACGCGGCGTTGAGTTTCGAAAGTCAACACGCAATGCCTTAAGAATACGGTGGAAAGTCGGGAGCGACGTGGCCTAACATTAGGTTCTTAAGTCCCCTTTACCTACTCTGGTATATGTGGGATACAGTGTGAAACTAAAAAAAAATAATTTACAGTTCTGCACATTCATTGGAGTGGTGTTTATCTGTTACGTGTTGGCTTTCATTCTTTACCTACTGGTAGAGGCCCCTGCGAGTCAATTACTCAAAATGTACATGAAAAGCAGCCCGATGAAAAAGAAAAAAGTATAAAAAACTTAAATTTACCTTTATTTGTCATAATTTTTTGAAAAAAATAAATTAAATCGATTGTATAATGCATGATGTTGTTTTTTTTAAGACTTTTGACTTTACTACAAATAATAAATATTCTATTTATGGTGACAAAACAGAAGTATCCAATTGTATGATGGTTATAGGCTTATAATAATCTTCGATCAATTACACAGTACATTAAGGATTACAGTTAAAACACGACCCGAGAAATAATAAACATTTTGTGTTTTTATTTGATTTAAGTATAATATGTTCCAACCTCAGCCAGCGTGCGGACGTGCTAAAATGCCTCAATGTGCTTTATAAAATCAATATTAAACAATACAAATATTTCATCATTTGGCCAATATACCGACTGCGAATATTGGTTGGTCTGGACTAAAAAACGCATGGAGAGGAATTTATAATTTTGATAATTGTTTTAATTTTTTTTTGTCTTATAGGTTTCCTACAGACCAATTTTTTCAAGTTCAAGATGCGTGGTCCACCATATTTGATCATCTCGGCAGTAACTCCATCTTCTTCCGCTCCCTTACCACATTTGCATTCGCAACTTCTTTTATACTGATTCCGCCATCATGTATAAAAAACCTAAACAACGTTCAACTTCACTGCCAATACCTATGACTCGATTTCATGAATGAGGCACGTGCGATTTTGTCGTTTTGACAAAGATATTTTGCCATTTACTATTACTCCAGTCTGTCTTCAGGAGAGTTTAATTGCTGCCACTCCATAAAGGCAGCCTTCTTTTCACGAATTACCTGCTGCACCTTGATATTCCACCACTATATCTCCCTGTCGATGACACGTCCTCCCTTAGAAACACCAAGTACTCGCCTTACCGCCGCAATAATTGCCGATTGAGTTCAATCCCAAGCATCCTGAGTAGTCTCAGTGTTAGTCGAGAGATTATGACTTTTCGCCTCTGCAAGGAAGTTGTTCCGCATATTTGATTCGAGGCCTACCTTCCTCGTCTACTTTCTTTTTCGGAGTGACATTAAAGTCCATGATAAGAAAACGATGTCAGGCTTTCGTCTGGAATGACCTCACAGTTAGTTACCCGGCCTATATGACACCGTCTGGTCAAGAAGTAATCAATTTGAGTTGAGTGAAATCCCCTCTGGGGAATATTTTGTGGGGAAAACCCGAGGGGAGAGTAATAGACCAGATAGAAAAAGGCAAAGGATAGGTTGAAGGGGAGGGTAGAAAAAAGGAGGTAGGGTTAAAAGGAGAGGCCATCAGTATCGCGCGAAAATAAAGTTAAACAACTGCTGCCAAATGAACAGTTTGGAATACAGAAGCCTTCACAGTACCTGCGTCACCTCCAGCATTTGGCTGGAATACGAATACAACACTACACACCACATCGATTTACTCAAGGCCTACAACCAAATCCCCGTCGCCGAGGAGGACATACCGAAAACGGCAATTACAACTTCTTTCGGAAATTCATGTGAATTTCCTTTTATGATGTTTTGGTAGAAAAACGCTGGGAAAACTTTTTAAATGTTTTTCGATGTAATGACACGTAGACTTGACTTTTGTTATCCATACCTAGATGACTTCTTAGTGTACTCCAAGACACAGGAGGAACACGAAGACCATTTACGCCATTCACCTTTATGAAAGATTACGGCGTACTTTAAAACACGGCGAAATGCGTTTTTTAGTTTTTGATAGCAGCTTAAAGTATCCAAAATGACCTTCAAACAATACATTTGGAAATTTTTCCCTATTTTCCATACTGCATATAACGATATTTAAGCGTTAATTTCTTCATGAATTTCTGTAGTAAATATTATAATATTTATTTTTTACTATAATATTTTTTTTTCTATTGCCGCTGGCTGCCGCTGCCGAGAAAACTATAGTATTGTATACTACAACTATTCAAGAATTAGAGGAAAATTTTGAGCATAATTGTACCATTTGATTGATTTAGAGAAAAAAAGGTCAAGATCAAAAGATGGTAAAATCCCAATTTTTAATATTTCATGAATGCTGCTTTTATATTTAATAATTGGCATCCTTATTACTATTCAGTTCTTTTCTTGTTTTATAAGTTTAAATATAACTACAAGAAGGCTTATTTTAACATGGAAAATAATATCATCTATTTTTGAAAGATAAAGTTTCATGCGGTCATTCAAACCACGAACGTAATAAATTTATCATGTTTTATTTAAATTTAATGGTTAATTGCTGAGAGTCATTGCTAGAATACTGTCTTTCATATAACATATTTAATTTAATTACATTTCTATATGAATTTACACATTGTTCCTATTACAGTTACGTAATAAAAAAATATACAAATATTTTTTTGTGCAACATGAGCGAATTTGTTTGTAGTAGACGTAACTTATGCACTTTGATTATACACCGATGCTCGATTATACACCGATCGAGTGCTTCCTGCAGTGTGTGCGGGACAATAGCAAGGCAGATGAATGACGATGAATGATCTAGTGCAGAAACGTTTTTGTGAGGATCTCAGATTGCATGTAGATAAACCACGACAAAAAACTGATAATAGCAACGATGGAAATACGGGTAGAAGATTTTTTCAAAACTACCAATGCTCTGCAGAAATGATGGGAATTGATGAGGAATCAATAAAAGGTTATTATATAATCTTCAAACTACGTAATCAAGACTGGTATTAAATATCGGTGCATGAAGTTATTATACATGGAGCTGAAATTATACAGTACTATGCAATTCTTCCTATTGGTTAATTTATTATGATTACAAAAGGTATAGGTTGCATCATGCCAAGAAGTGTTCCCGATCAGGTCCCAAGAACTTTATACATACATAAAAAATTACAAATATATATATATTATATAAAGATGATAAACAAGTTGCTTTTAAAAGTTAAGTTTAATTTACTGGACTAATATATGTTATATATATATATATATATATATATATATATATATATATATATATATATATATATATATATACATATATATATATATTAAATTGTACAAAAGAAAAGATTAAGATTTTCATTTCAGGTGAATTTTGTCAATAATTCTGCGTGAAAATTGCTTAACATTATTGTGAAATATATCTATATCGCTTAAATAGTTATTGTATGCCCTACAAGACCTTAGTAAAAAACAATTTTAACATAATTAGTTTTTCGGGCAGGAATATAAAAGGTATCTCTAGATCGGGCACTAAAACTTGGACATTTTATGTGAATATTACTTAGCAGATAGTTAGAATCAATAAGGTTGTGTAAGAGTTTGTACAAAAAAAATTGATATCTATAACCTCTTCGTTTTCTTAATGGTAAAATATTCAGATTCTGAGCATCGTCTAATTTAAATTTGGAAAGTAATCGCCGCATAAATTTATTTTGGACGCTTTTGATTGCAAATATATATTTATCATACTGTGGGTTCCACACAGGCGAGGCATACTCTAAGTAAGATCTAACATATGAATTATATAGAAGATTAAACGAGCGTATGTCCTTAAAATCACTTCCCTGTCTAAATATAAATCCGAGCATTTTGAATGCTTTTCCTATAATATTGACAATGTGTTTGTCAAATAAAAGACTGGCATCCAATAATACACCAAGATCCTTA
>DWMY01000437.1:0-25451 GCA_018249775.1 Heliconius hecalesia formosus
TTTCAGTTGAAACTTGAAATAAAAGAGAGAAAATAAAACATGCGTTTTTTTAAATATGAATTGATAGTATTTAACAATTACATTTTTGGAATACATTTGTCTACATTTTCATTATTTGCGCGGACTTTTTCGTCTCCACAGGAATATTGACATTAATTCTTTACACAAGTTACAAATTTGCGTGTTAACCACTAAAAAATCCCATTATCGTATCGCCAGTCTTTCAAAACACTCCCCTTACAGCCGCGCCCAGTATCAGTATATTGGGCCTTAATGTTTCGAGTGACTGCCAGTATCGCGATCATCTGGAATGCAAGGCCAAGTTGGCCTCAAAGAAACTGGGGGTCATCAACAGAGCGAGACGGTACTCCACGCCAAAACACCGTTTGGCCCTATATAGGGCCCAAGTTCGGCCTCAAATGGAGTACTGTTCTCTGGGCTGGTGCACCCCAGTATCAGCTTGAACCATTTGATCGCACACAACGTAGACCCATTCGAATCATTGGGGACCCAATGATGTGTGAAAGGCTTGATACTTTGGCTTTTTTTATAGTATAGGAATAACGTAGAGACGTGTCCTCGCTCGCTGTGCGTTCTCTATCGCATTTATCATGGGGAGAGTTCTGAAGAACTGTTTGACCTGTTACCTGCCGCCGAATTTTCTAACCGCACAGTACGCCACAAGCTAAAACATCATCCACACCACCTGGATACGTGGCAATCCACTAATGTGCGGTTTCGTAGGAACTTCCTTCCACGCCACGGAACTGTGGAATAGCCTACCCGCGGCAATATTTTCAGGTCGTTATGACATGCGTACCTTCAAAAAGCGCGTCTATCTCCACCTTAAAGGCGGGCAACTCACCTGTATCTCCTCTGATGTTGCACGGGGTCGTGGGCGGCGGTAATCACTTACCATCAGGTGACCCGAACGCTCGTTTGCCTTCTCCTTTTCCATAAAAAAAGTTCAGTTTTTCATTTGTGGTGTATCGAGCAACATCACTTCTTAACCAACCTTCATGCCAATTCAACAGAAACCAAAAAATCAACCTTCTAAATCGAGTAGTTGCCTCTGTGAGTTTTCTGTCAGTTATCAAGTAACGAAAGAGTTTTATACTGAGATAAATGTAACATTAATAATGTTAACAAAATATGGTGAATTGGGATTTATTTCTATTTCTTTAAACTCAATTTTTTGTTTAATTTCTCCTTAATTTTATTTGTAAAACCTTTAATAATATAGAACATCTTTCACCCGCACAGTAAATATCAGTAACATAATTAGATTCTATACGAAAATATGACAGTAGCATTAACAATATATGTGATCAAGTTATTAACAAGGACCTTATTTATAAAAAAAATAATATTCTTGTAAAATTTATTTAATGAAATTACCAATGGTGAATCTGAATAAATATATAAATAAATAAATAATATCCCAGCATTATTAACAATGCCTAACTACATTGGTAACAAATAATAAATCATCTAAACTTCATTATCCCATCGCCTGGTCATTATGACAAGACGTTGGGATAATTAGGCTACATTTCCATAGCATATTTACCAAATTAAAAAAAATCAAGAAGCAAACAAACTAAAACGTTTGATCATGTCATAAAATATTGGACCTAATCGATCGAAATACTTTGATTAGTTTAAAGTTCAAAAGAGGTCTTCGTAGTGATATTCTTACTTAGACTTAACATAGGTAACATATAATTGTTATTATCCTTAATCTCTCACATTTGACGATAGGAAGAATGAGATAGAAGACAGAAGAATGTTTTATTTAGAGATAGGTGGTTACATTTTGTATTACATAACTAAAATATAATGGTGTATTTAATTTATGTTCGTTTCAACGCTTTGCTAGACAAAGCGGGGCGTTGAACCCGTCCTGTGTGTGTGTGTGTGTTAAAACGCATTTTTTAAAAAAATATGCTTATTGGAGAACGAAGTATCTTAGCACTATGACCTTCCCCTGCCGACCCTATATGAGAGTACAAAGTGAACCTACAAAAAAACCGAAAGATGTGATTTCATTCAAAATCATCATGAAATGTTATACGATTCTCATATGCGAATAATATTATTTTAGGTAATAAAATACAGTCACCATGTTCGAGGGGGCAGTCGCTGGCATCCTCAACCGGCTCCTGGGCAAGTACGTCCAGGATCTGGACACGGAGAACCTAAACGTGGGCATCTTCTCCGGAAATGTCAATCTTACTGATCTTAAACTTAAACCTGAAGCTTTGGTAAGTAATAATTAACATGTGTACGCTTTTATCAACTTAACACTTTATTCCGCTAGTAGCAGGGTACGTAGAGGGAACCTTGTGCTAAGATAATCTGTTCCTCACCCACTGCCTAATTTTCAAGACATTGCGTGTTGAGTAACAGAACACAACACCGTCTTGTTAATAGAGCGAGGAAATGAAATTAACTGATACCCTTGAGTCTATTAGAATCCAAATTACGACCGTCACATTGACAGTCAGTGTCTGTGTCGCTGCGCCACGGCGGCCCCAGAATTTATATACTATATATACTAATAAGTATTGATCATCTTTATTTAACATACGTCAAGTGATAGTTTGTGATACTGCAGATTGCTGTATAATTTAAGAATAAAATATTAT
Organism: Heliconius hecalesia formosus; assembly: GCA_018249775.1. Classification (NCBI taxonomy): domain Eukaryota; kingdom Metazoa; phylum Arthropoda; class Insecta; order Lepidoptera; family Nymphalidae; genus Heliconius; species Heliconius hecalesia. Next base: position 2,649 of record DWMY01000437.1, read on the forward strand.
TGATAAAATTCAATTTTCAGTACGAATTAGACTTGCCAATTGACGTAAAGATTGGCACCATTGGTAAAATAAATCTTCAAATACCGTGGTCTGGACTTTACACACAGCCTGTAGTAGTCCATATTGAGGATGTCCTTATCTTGGTGGGTCCGGCTATTTCAAACAGCTACTTCGACCCTGACAGGGAAAAACGGTTGACGAGAGCAGCTAAAAGGAAAATTCTTCAGGATCTTGAGGCGGAAAGTGAAATTTTGAAAGGCCCACAAAATTTTTTTGAGAACTTATTCACTGCGATTGTAAACAACTTGCAAATTTACGTTAGGAATGTTCACGTGAGATATGAAGATTCTATTAGTTCCAAGGATGGACCTCTTGCTTGCGGCCTGTGCTTGCAAAGCTTGTCTATTGAAACTACTAATAGGTATAGTTCAACTTATATCAATAATAATAAAATATCAAAAGTTTCACGCTATACCCCGCAAATAGCAGAGTAGGTGGAAGGAAATTAGTGTCATGACACGACAACATAACTACTCTTTCTTTAAATTAAAGAGATATTAAAGATTTTCATTAAACGCATGAATCGTCGTTTTATTTAAAATAAATCAAAAATCATAATATAAAACATTTAAAAAAAATATACACTTTCTAAAACTATTCACTAGTAAACTGTATACTTTTTATAATTTTTTATTTAATATTCTTTTGAGTTATTAATTTAAAACTCTTTAAAAATCATCAACACAAGTTACCCAATTTTCTTCAGTAAATGGAAACCATCAGTAACAGCGTCAAATGCGTCAACCGTTTACCAAATGATGAGAGTTGAGTCACTATCACTATACTGGAACCCCACGGCTACTGCTCTAGACGACGTGGAGATAGCCCACATAACCCCCATGCAGTATTACAATTGGAAACATTATATGCTCACTGGTTTAGACAAATTTTCTATGCATCATGAAGATTTTGAATTTTGTAAGTATTTTGTACAATTAAACTCGAGGGTATTTCTGACTGCAGGTACTGCGTGTTATATCGAAATAATTAGCCTGAAGTAATATAGCCTACTCGATAAAAGGGCTATCCGAAACAAAAAAAAACTGCTCGTACCAGTAGTTCACTATACACATATTTATTTATTTATTTATCTATACTTTATTGTACACCACAAATACAAAGCAAGCAAAGTCATAACTTACATTTAGTAAATGCACATAACATTGTGTGAAGCACAAAAGGCGGTCTTATCGCTAATTAGCGATTTCTTCCAGACAACCTTGAGGTTAGGAGATATAAAATTAAAAATATATACATATCCTACATTCATAAATTATATTTGTACGGCCATATCCTGTAATACACATTAACACTTCTTATTATAAATAACAATTAACCTAATATCATGTACAATTAATTTACAGTGTTAAAACCAGTGACATGCAAAGTAAAAGTGATAATCAATCGGTCGGGAGAGGCGCGAGTGCCTCGTCTGCTACTCGACGCGGTGCTGGCGGACAGCGCCCTGCAGCTGTCCAGACGGCAGTACCTATCGATCGATAATCTGCTTACTTCATTCCAGAGGATTACTTTGAACAGGTAATATTACTCAGCACAGAGGTGTTATTCTACTACTTGGTACTATCCCGGAATAATTGCCAGATTGCCTTTGGTGTCGAGCAAAGTGAAGTAAATTTGCTATAATTTGTACGGCTTTCAACATTTTGTCCCTTTACATGGTCCGCATTACGCGTCCCGAGGTCTATCTCTGGGGAGAGAATGACCACCTTCGAACATAGTTCCTGCGGCCGGCGCGCAATATGATTATACCACTTCAGGCAACGCATTAAGAGCTTTTCCGCTACATCACGGACGTTTTCTTTTTTAAACTTAAAAGTTTGTGATAAATAATCTGTGAGTCTCGGGATGCCCTACAGAAGTGATAAAATTACTTAAAATAATCTAAGTTGGACTATTTAATATTGCTAAGCTTAGGTTATTATGTATATTAATATTATAATGTAGGGAAAGATTATTTTCTTATAAAAGCTTTTATTGATTACAAAATATATTTTATTCTTAGTTACAATTCTTAATTACATACATTTGAATTTTGTGTATATACTCGCATATTATTAGTATCATTATTTAATCCTGCAAAAGTAACAATTTAATATATGTCTATCGCACACTAAACACTGAGTCATGCAAAGAGAGTAGAGAGAATTGTCTGTCCAAAATACGGCTAGCGTTCTGTGTTAGAGTGAGAGAGGAGGAGCCTGCCTGCCACTGCCGTATGCGTGAGAGAAAGGGAAGCCAGACATACTGGTGCCGTTGCGCGTTGCGTAACGAAGTGGTTTACCTCCCATAAGATAACTTCTTACGGGAGGGTAAACCACTCCAAAAATAGCACTTGAACTAATCCCGAATTCAGTTTGCTTTAAAATTATCGATTAAATTTTTCAAACCATTGGAATTTCGAAGTTACTTAAAACTTTTTAATTATTATTTCTAGAAAATATCGCCACCTTCACCCTGGAATACCGCTGTCAAAAAATATAAAGAAATGGTGGATATACGCATACAACGTGGTTGTGGAACAACGTGTGCGGCCATACACTTGGGCAGCAATAAAAAAGCACAGAGAAAACTATAATATTTACAAACAAACATACAAGAGTACACTGCGAAGTCCAAATGATATAGAACTTAAATTGGATCTACAGAAGTGTGAAGACAATTTGCCAATTATATCTGTGGTGATAGCGAGAGAGCAGGCTAAGTTTGAGGTATCTATATTTTTTTTTCTCAAAGAGCAGTTAATATTAAATTCCCCTTTTTACCCGATCTCGTCAGGAGAAGTTCATTTCTTTAGCACTAGTCAAACAACTTAAGGACTTTTTACATATAAGGTATCATTGGTCACTTAGCACTAGGTTCCCTCTGGCTACCCTGTGTGTGTGATACAGCGTGAAGCTGATTTAATTAATTTTTTATTATAACTAAGAAGTAGGATTTTATAATACTTAACTTTCGGTGAGAAAATGTTAATTTACTCTTTGGTAGATAGAATCAAAAGCCTAAAATTCTCTGTACCGTCTATATGTTTTGTCTGCTACTTAAAAATGTTTTTTTCATACTTTTTCTTAAAAAAAATATTAAAGAATATATATAAAAAGTGATCTTTATGGGTTCCTTTTTTGTTTAAAAACGCACGGAACCCTATAAACTTACAACTATGGGAAATATTAAGACTTTTGCATTGAAAATATTTTTTGCATTCAAAACTTCCTTAAAAAACCACAAAACTGTTTTTTTGTTTTACAGTTGCTAAACCAAGAACCAGATAGAATAGACGTAGTTGAAACAGAGTTCGACTGGTGGAAACCGACTTCTGAATACGAAAGTGATTCTGAAACTGAAGCCAAGACGCGTGTCGAATTGTGTGTAAAGACTGAGAGATGCAAGAGTGTGTGGAGTCATCTGTCCAGTCCGGAAAAGAAGAAAGTCTGCGAGCTCATTGGTTATGCCGAGGGTGCCCCTCAACAGGATAAATCAAAGCAGTATATTGGTAAGGTATTATTATATAGGGTCAAGTTGGGAACAGTGATTCGGATTTTTTAGGTGTTAAAATTACAAACATCATACATTAATTGATAGTCTTTATTAGGTGATGTGTAAATAAATTGACTACATCATGAATTGTTGGACTATTTAATGAAATTTTAGAATTTTGGAAATTGGTTGATGTATTTTTGATTGATTGAGGTACTTAACAAAAAAAGATTCATGAGTCGCTGTGTACCTTTTAAATTTGAGTCACTGTAGAAATTCAATCAATTCAATAGTACACAAATAAAACCTAGTCTGCCAATAGTTATAGCCACTACAATAATTAGTCATTAACGCCACTTTCTATCAAAATTGTAACAATTAATTAATCTTCAATTATTAATGAATAAAAACTCGTGTAAAATTACCTAGAAAGTAATTTTTCAATCAGCAAATCATATAAATACTTATATCACGTCAATTGGTCGTCAGAGATGGCGGATCACTGGTTTGTACGTATTCGGGTGTCAAGCGTTAGGCTACATTCAGATGACAAGCGTTCAACGCGCGCTGAACGTGCGCTAAATTTTTGTATAGTGTTCACATGACACGCGCTTGTCAGGCGTTGAACGCGCGTTGTCGCCGCCATAGATTTCAGTAGAGTTCTATATTTGAAGGAGATGGACGTAGAAACAGTTTAAGCGGTGATTTTATACCGAAGGCTGAACCGACGTGACAGAAGACGGAGATATTGGGTCCATCCAATTTCCACACGATTTCTGAACGAACTGATCCCTTAAAATGCGTATATCCGCGTCGAAAGCGCGCGCTCAACTGAACGGAAACATAGAAAATCAATGATCTCAAAGCGCGCGTTGACGCGCGCTTACAACAGTCAAGCGCTAGCGCAGCGTCAACGCGCGTTAGCATGTGTACGGCCTGAACAAAAAGTATGTAGTTGTAAACGCGCGTTATCGAAACGCGCGTTGAACGCTTGTCATCTGAACGTAGCCTTACCGATAAGTGATGGAGACAAATAAATATTGCTGTTCAATATAGGAAATTAGGAAATATATAGTTATTGAACGCATATTTTTTTAATAAGTATAGGGCGGTAAGATTATTTCAAAGATACCCGGGTTCAAGGCCTAACGAGGAGTCGAATTTTCCAAATTTTTATTTTTGAAAAGTCTTATCTTAATAGAAATGAAATAAATTTTCTTTGTGCGAAAAGAAAATTAAAGGTTTTAAGTATAATCACTACAAAATTTTAATTCTGATTTATTTAATTCATGGCTTTGCTTTCCAAATATTTAAGAATGTTAACAAAAACAGCTGTAACCGTATAAAATCAGTTAACCGGCAATAGTTATATATTCAATTAGATGAGTAAATATTGGAACTAAACTCCACCTTTTTCTGCAGAGCACAAACTCAACTTGACTCTCGCACATTGCACTGTTACATTAATGAATAGAAGTAAAGAAGTGCTTGTGGTCAACCTCACACAGTTTCTTTCTTCTTTGGAGACAAGACCATCGGCTAAGGCTTATAAGGTAAATATTTAATGAAGCTAGCCCGGACTGTCGGTAATATTTGTACATAATGGTAAGTGTTGATTTATTTATCGTCATGTCATAGCATTATGGAGATTAGGCAGAGAGAACTCAGTGATACGTCACTATATTCATATCTTCGTGTCTAGTTAAAGTTAACCTTTTGGTGAGCATGTTGTAGTTGTGTTTTATATAGAATTTATCATTAATTTAGGCGGAATTTTAAACTAAAAGCAACAATTATGAACTCACTGCCATTAATGCTTGCTGATAATTAAAATAAGTTACATTAATAATTATTAAATCAGCATCACGCTGTATTCTGCATACAGCAGGATAGGCAGAGGGAACCTAGTGATAAAAAACTCCTTTCCCCATTTTTCGCCGAATTTTTAGAGACATTGCGTGTTGAGTAAATGGAACTCAACACCGAACTTGCAAAACACATTCGTGCCAAAGCGAAGAACTGAAAATATTAATAAATAGTAATTGATTACCTCGAATGGATGGAATCCACAATCGTCGTGTCACAGTCACACCCTTGTACCGCTGTGCCACAACGGCGTTTAAATTTTTAAAAATTCTAATATTTTATTTAGATTTCAGCTCGCACAGAAAGTATAGTGATAGAAGGAATGACTTCCGACGGAGAGCTCGTTCCATTATTGATAGCAGCTCAAGGATCAACATTGGGGAGCAACACTCTGGCCCTAGATGTAGAAAAAAACCCAACTAATGCTGATCTTGGCATTACTTGCCATGTGGAACCGTTCGAAGTAGTATATGTAGAAGTGAGTGAAATTTAAATATTTTTATACGCAAGAGAACTTAATTTATTAATTGTATCTTGAACTCTGCAGCTTCCAAGCTAATAAGCAATAATACATGACTCTTTTCCTTAATACTCGTTCTAGTCACAGGCGTTTTATTCACTATGATAAATTAATGGTACATTTTAAATATAATTAAATACAGTGATTCTTTTGAGTGTAAGTTGATCCCACAACTATCGTGATATCACTTGAATCAATTAATTTAAATATAAATTCTGTGTAAATACTTTTATTTATTTTTAGCATGCGTTCACGGAATTAATAAATTTCTTCCAAACTCATTCAATGTCATCGGAAGAGTTGGCAGAAGAGTTCTCCCTAGCGGTAGACCAAGTTGGTACGATGAGTAAATCTGTGTTAGCACACGCAATAAGCCGTAGGAAGATCTTCCATTTAAATGTGGATTTTAAAGGGCCTACAGTTATTCTCCCTGAACATGGATGCGTGCACAAGTAAGATTTACTTACTGATGATTTACTGAATAATATATAGTTTTTTTATATTTTAAAATATTATTTTTAGAGTTTCCTATCTCCAAAAATCCTACATGTTATTTATTGTCATGTTCTTTATTGTATAGTATAAATATTACTTTTTGGACTTAAATAATCAAAATATTATTTCTTATTTCAGACCCGGTCGTGTAATGATTGTGGATATCAACAGAATAATAATAAAGTCAGATTTACAGCCATCCAACTTGACTCTAGAAGACGCTACTTGTATGGAATTGGAGGAACGCCTTTATGATCGTTTCCATGCTGAGTGTTCACTTCAGGTAAGCATAAGTTTTTGTTAATATTTTTTTTATCTGCACATATACCAGAGAAAGAAGAACCACATGGGAACCTAGAGTTAAAACACTCCGTTCCCATTAGAACACCTCCATTCCCCTCTTTCCGCCGAATTCTGGAGACATGTTATAATTTATTGTGTTTAAATGTACTGCTTAACACCATCGTTGGATAGTGGGACAGCGTCTGACTGTAATCGTGGTCGCCGCTCTAGCAAGTTAAGGCGCTGCAATGATTTCCGCCTAAATTTTAATGGTTCAAATTCTGGTGGAAAAGTAAGGGCGAATTGTCTTGACACTTCTTGTTTTTTTTGCTTATCAGAAAATATGTATGTTTTCATTTACAAGTGTAAATTAAAGCGTAAATGAAAAAAATATATATTCCATCCATCTAGCCTTTTGAAGTTATGGACTTATGGGCCCCCCTAATGCTCGCTACTCCGTTAACAAACTTCATAAAATATTTATTGGGCAATACCTATCATATTTAATTGGAATATTAAAACAATTTGGTTTTTTTTAAAGAAATATAATTTAATTTATATCTAGGTTTTATTTTGTGAATGGACGGAACCGTGGAGGGAGGCGCGGAAACATGGTGACTCTGAATTACATCTTATACCACGATTGCGTGGGCAGTTAGTCTTCTCTACCAGCATTAAGAAAGACTATAAATTGTTACCTAGGTAAATATATAATGTTAATTTTATTCGGAAAACGATAAACTCACGTCTCAAATCCAGGTTCTCTTTTCGGACCCTATTCTATGCGGGAAGGAGCGTGAAACATTAAAGAAGGAATTTATAGCTACATGATATAAAATGAGCATGAGCAATGAATAATATTAATTGATAATTTAAAGAATAATTGGTTTATGAACACAGAGAACATGTTAATGTTTTCAGTGAAAATTCTACAGGGTCTTGCAATAACTTTTGTTACGGTAGCGTTTAGTGATACATATTAAGGGTTCCATTCGCGTTTTTGCTGTTCTGGTGGCAGCGCCCGAAAGTATTTTTTTAAAACCGCATTAACGTTCCTTGTCTAGTTAAAATTTTTTGGCGTACATCTCTGGGAAGCGTCTTTATTTAGTACTATATAAATAGAACTTACAATATTGTGCTTCCTCTTTTTTTCTTTTAAATGTCTTTTCTATACTATACAATGTATTATTTATTTCTCTTCAGATACAAACTCAATATATCCCTATCGAGTCTAAAATTCAACCTTTCTGATCGTATAATTGGTCACATCTTGGACTTTTTCGACAATTTGCCCGTACCCGTACCCAATACCGTCCCAGTCTCGTTTATGGATTCCGGAGACTATGTAGAAGAGTTGGAAGACCCTGAGCTAATGGAAGCACTGATTCTGGACAGAGTGACCGCTGATCCAGGATATAAGGACTTGGTGAGATTGAGACAGAAGATTGTTACCGCTTACTTTGGCCGGAATAGGTATGTAAAATAGATTAGGTCGATAGTATATTATTAGGATTTTATTTATAAAAGCTAGTTAATCTGGTGGACATTTCACCAAAGATAGAAAATATTTGATATTATTTTACTTTTCAATATATTTTTTTGTCAAATTAAATAACTTGCTTAAAAAATAAATATTTATAGGGCAGCAGAAACCAAAATAGATGGTGAAAGTACCAAATCCCCCACAGAAGAATCACTTCCCACTGCAGACTTTAGCGACGAGGACGTAGAAGAATATGCGAGATCCGTCGATTTACCCGGCTTCGATGATAACGTGTCGCCTAGCAACACTATCAATACTTTAATGAGATTTATTGTTGGTAAGATTACTTCTCTTTATTTTTAAAAGGTTGTTTTCAAATGTCTGTAGCATTTGACGCTCTGTTCTTTTAACTACCCCGTTAGGGATAAATCGTGAAGCTAAGTTAAGTTTAAGCTTTCAAAGTTATCCACTGAAAAAAGTGTTAAGCTATTTTGTTTTTCTCTTTAGATTCTTTGGCGGAACTTAACCCTGCAATTCATCTAAATTTCCTTTAAGCTTGAGATTAGGATTTAAATGATTTACCATTTAAATTCAGACAATCTCTAAACACCATTCTTAGTAACCTACTATGTATACTTATCGACTTATTTAGAAAACTACTTATTAAATGAATCTATTAGTGGGACTCGAACCCGCGCCTTCTCCTCACGCTATCCCGCGCACAACAGAGTAGGCAGAGGGAACTTAGTATTAAAACTCTTCTCTCTCACTGTGTTTCCCACTTTCCGCCTATTTCTGGAGGCACTACGTGTTGAGTGTTGAGAGTGTTGAGTATAATTTTTTACCACCCATTTTTCTATTTTCTAAACAGGTGAGGTCGTAATCAACCTAAACAGATCAAGTGAACTAACAGACAAGCCCTACATTATGTTGAACATAAGTAAAGTTTGCTTAGACGTGGCATTAATGCAATTTGGACCAGCCATACAACTGTCAATAGCACAGGCACTCCTCACGGATAAACAGCATCATAGCAGTTCCGGACATTATTTGGAGTTGGTCACCAGTTCTGGGGAACTATTCAATTTGTTGTATAGAAAGGTGGGATGAGAATATGTTTGTCTTTCCATTTGAGCTTTAATTTATTAAATAAGCAAATATTTTTCTTTTAATATTATTTTAATAAGAGAAGATGGAGACGTTCGAGTTCACTCAATTACCTATTAGATAAATTAATGTACTTGGGTAGTCAATTTCGCATGCGTTTTTTGTCTAATTTTGCAAAAAAATTGGAATACATACAATATACAGGTAATAATGATATGTTTGTTTGTTTTTAACAACAACATCAAAGTAAAGGGCCAAAGTTTTTCAACTTTACGCTATTTCCTGCAAATAACGAGATAGACAGAGATAGACAGACTGCACAATTTTCAAGATAAGAAAATAATATTTATTAATATTTTGAAGGTCCGAGCGAATTGTCCAGAGTTCCGTTCCCACTTCCACAACGTAGAGCAAGCGTTAGTAGCTGACGTTGGTCCGTTAGTAGTACTCGCTAATTCGGCAGCTATCACCACACTATTTAAATACTTACACTATATTCGGAGGAAGTGAGTATATTATATTTTGTTTATTTCCACATTTAGGAATTTAGAAAATGTTTTGTATTCATTAACTTGTCATTCTAATTCATATAATTCATTGTAAAGTGAGTTGTCTATCCTGATTTCTGAAAAACTTAAAATTTCTGAAAAAGTTATTTAGTAGATTTTATTATAATAAAAATTATGTTGTTATGTATTATGTTATTATGTATTAAAACTAAATAATTATAAAATAAATATAGTATCTACATATTATTAAGAGTAAAAATTTGCTTAGTGGCTTCCACTTAATTTACAATAGAATTGGAAGTAACATGGTATAAGATCTGAAGTGATTTCTTTTTTTTTAAAAGCTTGAAGCTTGGTAGGTAGGTCGAGCTCAGGACCCTAGTGTTTAGACACTTTGTCCCTCACTTTCTGCAATTTTTTGCAATTCTAGAGGCATTGCTTGTTACCAGAGCGTGGAAATGACAATATTTATTATTTAATGACATTTGCTCGAGTAGGAATCGATCGCTTATCCCCCTACGCCACGATATGCATCAATCATGTAACTTCTTCTCTTAATATAATACATTTTATATCATTAACTTTTCTGCAGAATACAAAAACGTCATTCAGTCAACTTAAAGACCATGATCCTGCCAAAGACGGCCACTTTGTGGGAGTACCTTATGAAACCTGACACTGATCCCCCTGTTCCTCCTGGCGCTACTAAATTTAGCTACTCAGTCAGGTGAGGCTAATTTAGTAACCAAAAATTATTATTATGTTGCCAAGGAAATATTTAGATAATATAAGGATATTTTTTTTAAATATTTTATTGTAAAATATTATATTATAGTCTACATACTCAATCGGCAATCGGCTCAGTATTAAGAGAATCTGTTCCTCACACGTAGATTAGTTTTCGAGACATTGCCTTTGAGTGATGGAACTCAACGCTGCGTGGTTTCCTAATTTATTATCAAATTCATCAATCGTGAAAATAAAAAACATTATATTTGCAGGCTATCATCAGTTACAGCAAAATTATCTCAAGCGGAGAACCCTCTAGTGGAAGTAAGGATTAGTGCTCTAGAAAGTGATTGTGTTTTTCGAGCCAATGATCGACTGATTTTCAAATTGTTCCTGGGATCTTTACAAGTGGATGATTTGGCTGAAGCGACTTTGTATCCTAAGGTATTCATTTTAATTATCAATAAATAATCATTAATTTAGATTTTTTTTGTTTATCTTTATATTAAATAATTTACCATTCATTGTATTTTTGTATTAAATAAAAAACACTTATAAAACTATAATGAAAAAGCAGTTGTTGAAAAATATGTCTATTTCGACTTAAAAAAGCGCGTGAAATTAAAAAAAATATATGTATATGTAATATCTAGTTTAAATAAATAAAGATAAATTGAAAGAAATCTTTTCCGTCCACAGTTAGTTTGGCCTGACGAGGACAAAGTATTAGAGATTAAATACGTGCGAGCGGCGACCGGCGTCCGCGCGCGCTCCGACGCCGAGCTGCGGATACAAGTCGGCAGATTGCACGTTGTTGTGTTCTGCTCACTGCTCTATCATTTGCAGGTCATTGTAATTACTAATTCATATTTTAAGTAATGTAAAACTTTTTCCTAATTTTAAATACCTGTCATTTATCCCGGTCCATCCAGAAATGCGTAGATACTATATTCTCAAAAACTGTACTGAACCAATTTTGTTGAACTTTGGACAGTTGACTACATTTGTATATAAGACATTTAATTTAATTAAAAAGATAATTGTTTGAGAAACTTGTGGACTAATAATTTCACAATTGAATTTTTTGAATTGGGCAACCACTTTTTTTTAAATATTTGAAGAGTGTAAATTTTAAAATATAGACTCTTTATTGGTCTCATAAGACTAAGTTTATGTTGGTTGTGGGATATTTCAATAACTGATATTGATAAAAGAGGAGGAAATTATAGACGTAATAGACCATATTTTGTAATTTGTTTATTTTTTTCTTTTAGCAATTCCTAGAACCTTTAGTGCCAAGCACTGCAGCGACGGAAGCGGCATTGGCAGCTGAACGTGCTGCTCAAGAAAAGGCTGCAGCATTAAGAACCGCTCCGTTAAAAGTCAATTTGGCTATTGAGGTATAAATATAGTATCTATCGTTTAAATAATTTAAGCAGAATTGCTACAGTAATTACTCAAAGAAATCGTGGCGTAGAGTTCCGCTACTTATCACGCAATGTCTCAAAAGTGAATTTTCTTTCCTCTTTAGATACATGCTCCTGTTCTATTACTTCCTCAGAAGCCCTCTTCTCCAAATTTGTTGGTTTTTAACATGGGTAAGTATGTAGCTTATTAAATTAGAAAAAAATAATTATAAGATAGACTTAATATTTTTAGTTTATCTTATAATTATTTTTGTCGCATAATATAATACATTTGATCAATAATATGTTTATTTAAGAAATAAGTGCTTCCGTGATCTGGCTAACTTGGTTTGTTGGGTTTTCGGTTTTAACGGTTTTTTTCTATTTAAATAAAACAAGATATATATATATACACCAATATCCCAAAAACGATTAAATTGATATCTCTGAAATTTCTATTCTGGAAGTTGGTATTCCAGCCAAACACTTAACCAAAAAGGATAATCTCAATATGGATTTTAGTTTCTGAGTAAATTGAAATTGTGGACAAAGACTATATAATTTAGCTTACGTGTTTGGAAGCCTAAATACGAGTAGATATAGTGCTTAAATTTCCATTATTTCAATGTCATTCTTCGATCACATATACAAATGTCAAACTGGAAACCTTTTTTGAAGTCAGCAAAAATATTACATTATTAATTTCTCTTTCTTCTAGGTGATTTATTGATAGAAAACTTCTTTAAAGCTATCAACGCTAGTATGGAAGCGAGCACACCAATACACTCCCCAGTTATTGATAACGTTCTAATAAAGCTGGTTAATATCACGCTATCACGAGCCGTGATGACTCTGGCTGGTACATTGGAAGTACAGGTAACGTGCCAATCCTGCCTGGAACTAAATGTTTTTGGTTTCTTTTGCAAGGAAGAAGAGAATAAGTGTGTGGTAGTATTGATTATCTTGATAGATCTTTATCTAGAAATTAATATGTGTGGTAAGTAATATGTAACTTGTGGTGCAGCGTTACAGCGTCTGACTGTAAGCGCAGTGGATGGCGATTTTTCTTTTACCCGCTCTAGTAGACTAAGTGTGGCATTGAGTTCCGCCACTCGACTTGCAATGTCATGAAAACTGGGTAAAACGGTGTGTTGGGTTGTGTCTTAAAACTAGGTTCTCTCTACCTATTCTGCTTTATGCAGGTTATACCTTGAAACAAAAAGTATTTTAACATAATTATAGCCAATATATACATTATATTTACAAGTAACATATCTTCATGTTTCATAGGAACCAATATTAGAGCCGATTTCAGTACGTTGTGACTTGAAACGCGTGGTCAGCTACGCTCAGGTCGCTAACTCTGCTGCGTATAGAGATTTACTATTATGTGAAGCGGATATTGTCATGGATATTATTACTATAAACTTGGGACAGAAGGATCTGGCTACTGTACTTGCTGTGTGGAGCGATAATATCAGCGAAGGGCATTATATTGGTAAGGAATAGATTGTTTTTTTTAGTTTTACAGTCTGTCCCGCATATCAGGGTAAACAAAGGCAGCCTAGTCTTAAAACATTCCGATGTGTTTATTGTAAGACGGCCACTATAGTCTCTCCTCAATACGTAAGATATTAATAAAATATCTGGCTGAACATTCGATAGTCGTAGGTTTGGTCCCCACTTGAGGGTTGCAAGTCTGTAAGACAAATTATAACATGCTGCATTATTGACGTGGAAAATGTTCGATGGAAGATTAAAAAAAAATAACAATTTTAAAAACGAGGAATCCATCCAATGTAATAATTATTAATGAAACATTTTTATATATATATTAATTTTTGTCTGTAATAACTTTTTTCAAATATTTCTTTAATTACCAAAACAGGTAGTCTAGTTCCAACATCACCGGTAGAACTGGCGCCGTCTGATGCAACGGTCAAAAAGCTACAAGCTTTCTTCGCTCAAGGGGAACCAGTTAGGAAAGAATCGGTTATTCGGTAAGAAATTACTGAAATTACTATATAGATACTGACGCTGTCTCAGGTTGTTATTGTTGCAGAGAAAACGTAGTGGTTTTTGAATCCCAATTAATCTTGATAATAAAGCTAATGTTTAGTTAAAAAATAACTTTATTTGATTTAGTGAATGATACTCATGTCAATATGTAAAATGAGGCAAGGAATAATCTTGAGCTATATTCTTTTAAAAATCTTACACAAATTTTAAGATAATCAAATTTGAACTTTAAATGAACATTAGGAAAACTAAATTCATCGAATTAATCGAACATTTTTTTGGAGTTGATGTGCGCGGTTGTTTTTTTGCATTTTTATGTAACATATATATTTTAATAATATAAAAAATATATAGGCAAAGGCAAAGCACGGCGTTGAGTTCTGCCCCTCAACACGCAATGCCTTCAGATTCCGACAGAAAGTGGGGAACGGAGTGTCTTAACACTAGGTTCCCTCTGCCTACCCTGCTGTGTGCGGTATACAACGTGAAGCGTGTTTATATATATTCGTGTTTATATATGTAGCGTATAATATAAGCGTATCGTATCCTGATATATCTACAAATATAGTAGAATCTTTCCTAATCAGTATTAGAGAACAGAGCATTAAACCATTTCATAATATATATATATATTTATCATTATTAACCTACCTGTTTTTCTATAACTTTAATATGTCACTATTCACTAATTAGATACTCCTAAAATAAAACTAAAGTGACGTCGTATGTGATTGCGCAACATGCAGTCTCTGCTTAAATTTCTTATATTTTATTAGGTTTTTCAAATCATGCCGGTTTATTGAGGTGGTACATTATATTCATAGTATTTTTTTACAGATATACACTAGAAGGTATAGAACTAAAGCTTTTCTCTGATATGGATGAAGTGCTCAGTTCCCCAGTCCGGGATTTGAACCATGGATTAGCTAAAGTAACTGCAGGAGAAGCAAACTTGCATTTCGATTATTATTCTGATAACAGTATTGAAGTTAAGGCGAGCCTTCAGAGCCTTCTTATTGAGGATATAAGGCCTGATTCTACGGTTGTTATACGGAGGTGGGTTTTTTTATATTAAAATTAAATTTATAAAGGATGCAAAAATAAAGCTGCTGATTTTTTTCTGCGTACCAGCAGTTAGCAAACGAAAACACTTCTGAGACATACCTCTCCCTATACACCACCAATATTTTCAAGACAATGCGTGTGGAAAAATAAAAATATATTTTTAACATATACATACATTTTGATGTAATCTTTAAAATATTTCCAGTTTTGCGGTTGTGGCCTTAAATCGAACTCGGGACAGTGATTTTTAAGAATATAGTTGCCACCTGGCACCTTATATGATCTGGAAAAATATTGTGATTTCTTTGTTTATCTCTTAAAAAAATCGATGCGTTGTTCAGTAATATTTGCCGTGATAGAGTTATTTTTAATAGGAAATATTTCAATATTACATGTAATTATGACATATTATATATTTCCAGAATATTTGAATCACAGGGCGGTGGTAGTAAAGCAACCGCTGGATTCTCCGTCATTCGTCCAGCATTGCTCGAAGCGTCTCTACGTCGTTCTTCAAGAGCGATAACTCTAGACGTGAGGGTTGAAAGGACAAGGTTGAATTTAGCTCTGCCATTCTTATTGAGACTTGCTAAGAGTTTGCTGGATGCTATGCCAGGTAAGTTGTATAACTCCTGACCAATTGATAATGTAAATTATTTATTTAATTATCCGAATATTATTGTGATTTTTAAATGTAGATTTTGAATTCGATCATATTAAGGATTATAGGTAATATATTATCACTATTTTTGTAATGATTTAATTTTTTACATTTTTTAGTAGTTTTACAATCATCTTATTTTACAGGTGACAAAACAATGGAAGGCGGTGTAGTAAACCACGGCTATGTGGGTGATGCTCCCACTCGCAATAACAACAGACCAACAAGATTCCCAAGTTCAAGTGATTCAACTAGTGGTTATTACTCAACTGGTTTGTATTTTTATATCATACTTAATAATTTGGAAGTAGAAAACACAGTGTTAAAGATAATGGAGAAAGCTTACGTAAAAAGCATGAGGACCCCCCCGAGGGCACGTTTGAAGAGGTTGATGACAGTGGACGAGGCGAAAGAGGTATGTAGAGACCGTAGCGTTTGGCGCTCCGTTCTCCCTGACTACCCCGCTAGGGATAAAGCGTGAAGTTAAGTTATACGATATAACGATGTTCGGTCGTTATTATTTATTTTTGTAATTTGAGCGTGAATTTACTTTAAAACTACTTTGCACCTGATAATATTTGTATAGATTACCAAGTTTTATACTATACATAAAATTAATTATTCATAAAATTAAGTTTTTGGATAATTGAAAGTCAGAGAGTGGCAAATGAAGCGAGCAGGAGGCGAAGTCGCCTAGTTTTTATTAAAATAATCGTAAATATAATTTTAAATATATTTTTACAAATAACCAAAAAAATGCACAAGTGGGTGAGTGAGGTTGTCGGTTCGATTCCAACTCAAGGAATTAAAATAACGATGCAAAGCGCGGCGTTGAGTTCCACTTCTCAATACACAATGTTGGAACGGAAGTGTTTTAATAAAACGGCGTATCTTAACTGTCGGTTCCCAGGTTCCTTCTGTCTACCCTATTATATACAAAATACGGTTTAAAGCTAAAAAATCTTGAGAAACATTTTTGGTGCTAACTAAATGCTAATTGGAATTATTATTTATAACTGTCCATTGGAAAACATGTTTTGGAAAGACATGTTTGTGAATAAAAATAATGTAATAGTGACAAAACATATACTATTAATAAATATATATTTATTTAATATTACAGCGACTTCAATATCAGAGGACATGCCGAGTCTTTCAATATCAGTGCAATGTAGGCAACCAGAAGTCATGTTTTTCACAGATCTCATGAAAACTGAAGGTCACGCACTTTTACTAAGAACAGAACTACTAATAGACTATTCTTGCCATTCGAATACAGAAAGTTTAGTCATATCATTAGCAGGTCTCCAAGTGATGTCCAAATTACAATCTAAATTGAAGAATTTACCACCACAATTAGTGTTAAAGCCTTGTGATTTTGAATTTTCAAAGAGTTTCAAAAATATGGAAGAAGGCATTATAGTGAAGTTATCGGTCTCTGAAATTGACCTTCATGTAGCGGCGACTACTATCCATACTGTCATGGGTGAGAAACGCTTAAATTTTTATGTATAGTAGCCGTCAATTTTAAAAATTTAATTCCTTTCAATCTCTAAAAATCTCCTAAATAAACACAAACAGAGATATAACAACATTGATACCTGCATCTCAATCGAATCGATCGATCATACATGTTTAATTAAAAAAATATGTTGCTTTTGCTAATCTTCTATATTCTATGTTTGCTTATATTTTTATTTAGATATCGTTGAAGAAATAACATCAGAGCTAGCCATACCAGAAGAGATATTAGCTTTCAATTTCGCCACATACAATCCAAAGGCAGAAAAGCAAGATGACGACCTCTGGTCTCCAAAGAAACTGACTCCATATGTTGGTTTCCATTCAGAGGATAGCTATATACAGCCGAAGTACCCAAGTTCGAAACCGATGGAGACATTTTTAATGACCGTGCCTCTGATCCGGATCACTTTTGAAATAGAGCACACTGTGAGAGTACCAGTTTTAATGGTTAAGGTATGCTGGCATTTTGTATTTCTAGTGTGTGTGTACGTGTATAAAATTTCGTATTATATGAGAGGATTTTCAGTTTCATTTTAACCAACCCAAAGTAATACCCATACAAACTCAGAGACGTTGAATAATGTTGAGTATAAAAATATTAATTTTAAATATAATTAAGGTAGTAAATGATTTGTCGTCCAATCATCTAAAGTTTTCCTAAAATTTTAACTCTTCAACTATCCATCAGATATCATCAGACCTGACTATTCACGACTGGTCCCAACACATCCGCGGTCAAGGCGCGCTGTCTATCCATGCGCATTGTTACGACGCGCGTATTGATACGTGGGAGCCGTTGTTGGAGCCTGTGTTGAAGGATAATATGCATGTGCCTTGGGAGATATATGCTAGTCTGTTTCAGGTTTGGATTTTTATTTTATGTGATTCTTAATAATTTTTAAAACTAATTTTATTTTTGGTTTTATTTTATAATTATTGAGAATTTCTCATTTCATAATTCAATTGTTTGGTCACTCAGGATATATGTACATTTATTGATATATATGCTCAAAGAATATTTGACTATGATAATAAGGTCTTGTATAAAAGTCTCATCTTACAAAGGATATCTATTATCTTCTTCTTTCTTATATAATATATAGTAAATTTCATTTCATTAACGGGAAGAGATTATAGCAAATATTGAATAAATAAATCAATAGAGTATTCATTTAATAAGGAATACTGATTTCAATTTTAAAGCTAATTAAAAAATCTTAAATAATCTTTCAGGCAAAAGCCTACCCAATATCTTCACCAATAAACACCAAAAATCAAGAAGAGACTGTAACAGATCATGTACCATCTGAAACTACTAGGAAACCTAAAAAGAAAAACGAATTTGAGTCCGAGACCTCCGCAGATGAAGCTGATACTGATAACGAAATGGTCTTTATAAAAAATCCTCATGGAAAAGAAAATAAGAGTTACAATGTTGACTTTAACGCGTGTAACATGTCTTTCTTAAAAGCTTTGGACTTGGAAGAATCTGATTCAGATAATGAAAACAAAAAAGTGGATAGACTCACTGATGCGATAGGTCATTTATTTACGGAGTAAGTTATTACTATAGTATATCATTTGGTTTTTATTTATTTTTTCACTTTGTATGTAAAAGTCTGGTATGGAAATGTTGTAAAACTATAAACATAGTCAAATACATATATTACTTTTGTTCGATACTTACAATTTTTTTATTTTAGAGTTATAACGGCACAACGACTGAGTGATGTTCTAAAAACAACACCCAATATATATTTATTTTCAATAGTAGTGACTCAAGCCTTGATGAACTCAGTAACGATGAAGACTCGTCTGCACCAGAACAAAGTGAAGTCGAAGTAAGTGAAAGGGAGGATGAAGAAGAAGATCAAGACAAACCAACTAGTTATATAGATGGAGATGAGAAGAAAAAAGCTGACAACAAGAGTGTTACTGTACAGGTAATATGTTTTTTGCTTTACGCTTTATCACGTTGCCCAGAGAAGACGGACCGATAAGACTGTGTTCTCGAAGGTCAGCCGAGGTAGGTCACCCCGTAAGTTAAGTATTTTGAGTTTGAAAATTAAATTAAATCGTTTCAAAAATATTACATTAGTTAGATTGTAATTTCTCACAAAAATAGATTTTTTTTATTCTCTTTATGATAGAGAGTGGATAGTTAGGAGGAGGGGAGTTATACGATTATATTATATTTTTGCAGTACCACACATAATCTGAAACTACTTGTTTATATTTGCTACATGAAAAAAGTTCTATAATTACTGTTTCTAAAAATATTTTCTTTATATTAAATAATTTCTTTCAGGAGCCAGAACGTGAAGACAGTGTCGACTCATCCATTGAAGATTCAAAATTGTGCACTTACGTAACGCTTGAAGCGAAATCTCCGCTAAACGTTACAATAGCTCCGGCCGCTGTTAAAGCGCTTCAAACGCTTACTAACGCGATATACGACAGAACTGCCGCGGTCTCAGCTATAGTTGCTGCTGAAAGCGGCTTGCAACTTATTAATGATATAGGTCAGTTCAGGCTTTGAAATAAAATATTTAGAATATTTGATACGGTGAGTTAAGCTTGCACCTCCGCGATCCAATGTTACCTTCTATCTTTGGATTGTTAAACAGAAAACACGGGCTCAAATCCTGCTTTTGCATGATCTAATGACCACTGCACGACACACGTGGTTATAATTTTGTAGTGTCCTATGTAATTGATTTCGATTAAATAATTTTATTACGTTCAATATCTCAGAAAAAAAACCGGTCAAGCGCGAGTCGGGCTCGCCCACCGACTGTTCCGCACAAAAATTGGAGGTCCCGAGTTTTTTTTAAATTACAATAAAGCTCAAGCTTATAACCTTAAGGCTATTATTTTTTAGGATTTAAACACAAATGTATAGTTTTCAGACTTTTTCCTGACCTAGTACTGCTACCTGTGGATGCTAGCTGCCAAATTTCATCATTCTAGATTAATTGGAAGTACCCTATTAATTTTGATTCCCTTTATAGTGTCGAAATATGTAGTTTTTAAGTCATTGAGCAAATGATGAGTCCATTTTTTTTACTTATATTATTTTTTTACGATTTCTTAGGTCCAGGCTCCACAGTACATCTACGAACACGCGCTGAAACTGATCTGGCGGGCAACGACCGCGTGCTTGCCGTCGCTGACTTTGATCACTCAAGCCGACCGAGTACTCCTGGTAATATTACATATGTAGGCAGAATTTAAAGATAGGAAATAAGGAATTACCTCTTAACTGAATTTTGTACCATTTGTGTTACTTAGAAATGTTTGAAAACAATCTCATACTCCGTTGAATGTGTACGGCATATAAACCAATTGGTATATAATAGTACAGATTCAATGTTGCTATCTAGTTATGTTTTGAATCGATTTCGTACTATCACTTTTGAAATGAGAAATGACTGTTTCTTTTATCTGTTTTCCCTATTTTTTCATTGAATCGTATGCATTTCTCCAGGGTGTGATACATCCGGTGCAGACTTGCTCGATGAAGTCGAAAAAGAGACTAAACAGGAGATGACTGATATAAGCGATGAATGGGATTGGTAAGAAAAAACTTCTCTCAATTTCTAGTTGTGTTTGGAACCTTCACGGCGCAGAGACACACGCGTATGATTGTATAGCGATGATTGAGGGTTCAATTCCCACTAGGGCGAATGAAATATTTAATATTTTAGACTATTGGAAATGTTTTAATGGGAAGAGAGAGTTTTTACATTAGGTTCCCACGTTCCATCTGCCTACTCTGCTATATGCGGAATATAATGTGTAGCTTTAGAAAAATCTAATACTTTGCAAATAACGCTACAAAAATATCCAAAATATACATTTTGTTATAGCTTTGAAGGTGGTTTCCCAGCAACATGCTCACTGACGGGGGCTCGCCGCGAGTCCCCCGGCGCGCCGCCGCCCGCCGCCGAGCTGCTGCGGCGGGTTACTGATCAGACTTTGTCTATACGATTACACGACTTTGATCACCTTAATGTTAGTATTTTTAATGTATTTAAAATAAAATTTAAATATTAATATGTAATAATTCATTCCTTCGAGTGGGGATCGAACCCACAACCGTCACGTTACAGTCACAACCATAATCCCTGCGCCACGGCGGCCTCATGATGACGAAGAGAACGCGCTTTAAAGTAATGCTTCATGTAGTGACTATACGGAATGAGCGAATGTATAAATGTGTAGCTTATAAACATAAGTAAATAAACTATTTTTATAAATATATTATTTTTAGGACCTTAAAATTAAATTACCTTAGGACTATCATGAATTCCTAGGGAGTGTTTTATTGTGATCATTAAATATTTACTAATTACTTCTTATTAAAATAGTAATGTGTATTTGTAATAGGTTATTGTTTGATAATGTCATATTTATCTCCTAGAGTACTTTCTCTACTTGTTAGATGCAAATCCACAAAAATGGAGAACGAAGTGATTTTTTCATTAAAATATATACTTCTGGAAGAAAAGAACATAAGATGTACATTTTTTTATGTTTATTACGCAGATCCTGTGTCCTCAACGGTCTGTATCAAAACTGCATGTGTTACATCCAAGCAAGAATAACACTCGATATTACATAGTCGTGGAAAGAACTTCAAAATATAACCACAAAAAGATTGTCGTCAGGTCCCCTTTACAAGTAAGATTTACTTTAATTTCTTATATTTTGCCCGAGTTGCTCGGCAATTCACTGCAGACATTGCCGTATATATATCGAACGGTATCTAATTAACCCTTAAATCAATGATTGAGTAACTATTATACATTATTGTAATTACATGTCAGCCTTAACTTTACTTAATTTTTACTTTATCATCACCTCAATTAAATTAAATTTTATAAAAAAATATATATACATATAGACTATATTGTCACCACGCTATAAAAAATAAAGACCAATTGGAGATATCGAGCTTTTCCTGAAATTCAAATTTAGATTAGCCCTTTCACTTGATCTAGATCTCTTTGATACCAAATTTTGCCTCCTTTTTAAAAATATAAAATAATAAACCAGCTTCACGCTGTATCCCGCACACACCAGGGTAGGCAGAGGGAACGTAGTGTTAGGACAATCTGTTCCCAACTTTCTGCCGAATTCTGAAGGCCTTGCGTGTTGAGTGGCAGAACACAACGCCGCGCATTTGCCTCGACACCAGAGCGAAGAAATGGAAATATAAATTTAAGTAAATATTTCATCTCCTTGAGTGGGAATCGAACCCACAACCAGTCGATTTACAGTCACACTTTGTGACCCTGCGCCACGACTGGCCCCCTTTTCTAAGATATTATTTTTTAGGATTTAACCACAAATGTATAGTTTTCAGATTTTTTTTAAACTAGTACTACCTATAGATGCTAGCTGCCAAATTCATAATCTTGGTCCGTAAACCGGAAGTACTTTATTAATTTTGATTCCCTTAATAGTGAGACCAGTCGTAGCGCAGGGGCACAAAGTGTGACTGTAAAACCGGCCCCGATGAATGCCCCATTACATTGGCATTCGCGAATGTCGTTAGTATTAGTAGTAGTAATTTGAGT
>DWMY01000438.1:0-25398 GCA_018249775.1 Heliconius hecalesia formosus
CACTTCAATCTCATCAGTATCAAGTAAAACGAAAGACGATTTGCTGTTATTTATGTGTGGTTTTTCACTGGTGTGGTTAGGCATATTTTTTTTTATCTTCTCGGCAAGATTTTCACCTATGCTGACGAAATATTCATTAATTAGGTCAGTTGAATCCTGTGGGGAACTTGAGTTCTGTATTAGTTCAGAAGCGATAGTTTTATTGTCACGAATACTTAGCTTATTTTTTAATACCTTCCATAATTTCTTATTATTTGATTTAGCTCTTACAATCTCGGATTTGTCAAATTCTCTCTTAACTCTTTTCAAGATGTTATTACAGAAGTTTCTGTACCTGCGATATGTAATCTTTAAAATTTCATTATTCGGTTCCTTTCTTAATCTCAAGTGCATATTGTCACGGTTACGTATGCAACGTAATAATCCAGGTGTAATCCATGGCTTAATAGGCCTAGACCGATTGGAAATATGCAGAATCTTTGAATTCGCAGCTATGGTATGGGACAACATTTCAACGAACAAAGCGCTGGACCTGTTTGGATCATTACATTTTAGAACAAGACTGAAGTCTAAGGCTTTCATACACCTATCAAGATCCTTGAGATTTATTTTAGTTATGCTACGAGTAATGTACTTATTATCTTTTAATGCTAGGGAAATCATTACTGCGTTATGATCAGTTACCGAAGACTTCAAAACAAAAGATGTTGCAAGCATATCAGATTTTAACATTATATGATCCAGAGAAGAATTGCCTCTAGTGGGAAGGTTATAGGTAGGCTGCAGTCCATATGATGCGATTAAATTTAGGTATTCCTCGGATTGGTCGTCGTTCGCGTTTTCAGCAATATTAATGTTAATATCGCCAATTAATATAATAGTTTTAAAGGATTTTAGAGATGCAAGGATAGAGTCCAGCGATTTAAGAAAATTCAAAGCGCTAATTTTAAAGCAATGAGGGCGATATATAGCGATAATAACTGTGCGTAAATTCAACTTTATTACTAAGCAATTAGCTTCTAGAAATTCAGGTTCACTGACATCACAGATAATACCATTTCTGACGTAGGCAACAACGCCATCGCTTTGGTTATATGAGTCGCTCGTTGAGTAACTGTGATAATCATCAATCATATAAAGTACACAAAGCAGAATATTGCTGAAAAACTGGCGCAGCGGCACGAAGTGTGACTGTAAAATCGACTGGTTGTGGGTTCGATCACCACTCGAGGAGATGAAATATTTACTTAAATTTATATTTTCATTTCTTCGCTCTGGTGTCGAGGTTATGCGCGGCGTTGAATTCTGCCACTCAACACTCAAAGCTTCCAGAATTCGGCAGAAAGTGGGGAACGGAGTGTCTTAACACTAGGTTCCCTCTACCCACTATGCTGTGTGCGGGATACAGCTGGTTTAATTTTTAATTTATATATAAATAAAAAAAATATTTTAAAAAGAGATATAATTGTTTATAGTGGATGAAAAAATCACAATCAATAGACACTATACATTAAAATATCAATAGTTCCTGATCCTTTGGTAATTTTGTTTTAATTTTGGATATTAAGAAACTGTATATTTAAATTATAATTATAACAAAAATTTTTTTTTAATTATTTTTGATCTTTCGAACATTCACATATAAACTAAAAACTAAACTAAACTAAACTAAACTAGGTTACCATATTAAATTTTAATAAAGCAATTATTTACAAATTATTAATACTTTTTCATCGTTCAGCTCTAAATTCTCTGGTGACTACCATAACATTTGATGGACATAAAACATATAGATACGTACCTGTTCGACAGGCAGCTTTCATTTTACATCAATATCGTTTTACAAGGTCTACCAAAACTTTATTATTGGCTACATTATAAGTTACAAAATATAGCGTTTTAAAATAAATATTATATTAATAAGAATTTTGGTTAATGTTTTTTTGTATAAAAGTATATTATTTTTATTTTGAAAATTATTGTAGTACTTAAATGTAAAATGTTTAATTCTTTGAACTTTTGATAGGTTCTTCTTCTTCGTCTTCGTGTCATATGATTGGTTTCTTCAGGTTGAGGTTTGCCAGCCACGCTGATTGCATTGTCTGCTGCCTTTGCCAAATCATCGAACGAACAGACATCAGTACAGTTTGGGCAGTAGAGTAGGTGTGCCATTGTTTCTACTTTCTAGTTTGGCACTGCAGTCAGTTTTCTTTGGCATTTTCATCGACATTTACGTTTAGATTACAAAACTAGTAAGTAGTTACATAAATGTTACTTAAACTAACTTACTTAAAACATATTTAAGCTTTAAAAGTTGACATTACATTATATTTTACCACGATAGAACTTCTCTTACTGTTTAGACAGCGGCGCCTATCTGTGCAATAAAACACGTATTCCCGTATTGCTCCTTTATTTTTTATAACCAATCGTTAATATCGAAGGCTTTACGACCGCGATGCTTTATTACTGGTTTTTTGGAAAGAAAAAAGAACGTTTTCAAGTAAAGTCGGTAACATGTTAATTCTGTCAATAAAATCTGGTCGTTTGATGGTGAGAGCAAATGCCCGCGATAGTGAAGTTGTTAGTTTTACTTCACCGCTGTATCGGTTTGTTTTTAGTTTGTTATGTAACTAATGTGTTTTGCCTTTTATTCGTTTTTTTAACAGGATATGCAGAGGTACACTAGGTTCCCACTGCATATCCTGTTAAAAACGACGACAAATACGCTTCGCTCCTCATTTCCCACCGAATTCTCGAGTAGTGTTTATTTTGTTAACTGTGCAATTAAAGTATGTTAACTAGGTATAATTAATAATTATTGGCATTAGTAGCTTTACAATAAATAAATAAAAGTTAACTTTTAAATAAATAAAAGTTAACTTCCACCACTGTCAATCAGTTGCAATCACCTCAAGAAATATAGTTCTTAGATTAAGTTACGAAACTGTTGTTTTATTTTTTCGTTTGTATCCCTTAATCCGGGACACTTTTCAGTAGATTCTAAAAACAAATATCAATAATTTATAAAGTTACAATTAAACAATGATTTTAGTTACATTTCATAATGTATGATTTAATAAAGAATAATTAACAAAATGTAGAGAATAAATAACTACCCGCTAGGAGGCTACACCTGTAGCTACCCACATAAAAAAAACACAATACGAGAAAAAAAAAATAACGGAAATACGTCTAAGCAGTTTTTGATATAGCGTCGTAAATTAACTCAAACAAGGTTTGAAATATTTAATTATAAATAATTAGGTTACCCTGCATCGGCGCGCACAGCCGCAACCACCCAAGGATCTGGGGTGAGAAATTAATAAATTAAAACCACCGGGTTGTGCGACCGACCATATATAACGCTATCATATAGATCTAAATTTTCAATTATCTCAACATTTATCATAGTGTGTTGTTTTGTTTAGACAGCCATATAAGTGTTGTCAGTTGGTTTATGTAATTACTATTTTTATTTATCAGCTTCACGCTGTATCCCGCACACAGCAGGGTAGGCAGAGGGAACCTAGTGTGAACACTACGTTCACCACTTTCCACCGAATTTGGGTATTGCGTGTTGAGTGGCGGACGTCAACGCCGCTCTTTGCCTCGACACCAAAGCGAAGAAATGAAAATATAAATTTAAATAAATTTCGTTTCCTCGAGTGGGGATAGAACCCACAACCGTCGCGTTACAGCCGCACTCTTGTATTCCTGCGCCATGACGGCCTCTTTGGCCTCTTGCTTAGACAGCCGTACAAGTGTTGCCTAATAATTATTTCCATTTTTATTTAATGTATCTATATACAATATTTTGATATGCCGAAAATTTTAAATGGTAATTTTTTCATCAACATAAAATATTTAATAAAATATGTTATTATTTTTGGAATAATATAAAAAAAACTAGTGAGAATCAGATCACTGCAATTTATTTGACCACAACCGGATCTGCAATCAGTTGCAGCATCAGTCCGTGGCCTTCCTGTCACCAGATGGAAAAAAATATAGGATGTGGCTTAGACCGGAGACTTGTTGGACAAATGTTTTTTGTTTCCATGTTGTTTTATTATTTAGAATGCATCTAGGTGTTTACTTCTTCTTATTAATATTATAAATGTGAAAGTTTGTGAATATGGATGTTTGTTCCACATTTACGCTACAACTACTGAACAGATTTGGATGCAACTTAATATTATAGTGATATATACCTTATACCTTATACGATAATGATTATGTATAATTTGCCTATATTATGATAATTGAGGCCAGTCGTGGCGCAGCGGCACGAAGTGAGACTGTAAAACCGACTCATTATGGGTTCGATCCTCACTCGGGGAGATGAAATATTTACTTAAATTTATATTTCCATTTTGTTCGCTCTGGTGTCGAGTCTAAGCGCGGCGTTGAGTTCTGCCACTCAACACGCATTGCCTCCAGAATTCTGAAGAAAATGGGGAACAGAGTGTCTTAACTGTCTGTTGAGTGTCTGATGCTGATTTATTTTTTTTTAATTATGATAATAATTTCAATCGGTCGAAATCGCGTTTTAGTCGTAACTTATTTCAAGTAATTTTGAAAATATATCTGAGATAAATAAAAAACGAAATAATTGTGGTAACTGTTGGTGAAAGGTGCATGATTTTTTAAATAAAAATCTCATAGTAAATAATATTGTTGCAAACATTATAAGTATTAAGTAGTGGTAAGCAATTTTCTTTTTTAAACTGACAAAGAGGTACACAAATAGGTATGCCCTAGTTCTTATTGCCTTTACATTTCAGAAATTTACGTCTTCTCAGAAAATATAAGCTTCTTTAGTTCATAATTACATTTTATTTCACTTCTATTCGGTTTGCGCAAGATATAAAGTATATCTATGTATATATTTCATTTTCTACTGTGGTGTATAAGTTTTAAGATAAAATTATGTATTAATATGTTGTATTTATACATTCATTTAACCGTCAAGTCAATAGCCCTTAGCCTTTGAGGCCATTGAAGGCGCAAGTATCAAGTGTGTGACTGTGAACGCTACTGATTGTAGGTTCGATTCTACTCGAGGAAATGAAATATTTTTAATTTAAATTTACATTTTCATTTCTTCGCTCTTGTGGTGAGGCCAAAGCGCGGCGTCGAGTTCCGCCATTCAATACGCAATGCCTTCAGAATTCGGCGGAACATGGGAAACGGGATGTCTTAACACTACTGCCTCTACCTAGCCTGATTGCTGTTTGCGGGATACAGCGTGTAGCTGATATATTTAACAAAAATTATAAATATCAATTTGTTAACAGAAATCCTGCATCGTGGTGACTTGTCATCGTCTATGGAGTCCCTGGCCTACGATTCCTCTGTGGCTTCTCCTGGTAGTGTCTCCAGCCACACGCAACGGACGAAGCGCATGAGGACAAGCTTCAAGCACCACCAATTGCGCACTATGAAATCATACTTTGCTATCAATCAAAATCCAGATGCAAAAGACTTGAAGCAACTTGCTCAGAAAACAGGACTTTCAAAGAGAGTATTACAGGTTAGTGAAGAATTTTAAATTCTCTTTATTATTTAAACTGTTAAATTCAAAATTATATCTATATAGTAAAAAAATATATTTATTTTTACAAAAAGGTATGGTTTCAAAACGCTCGAGCGAAATGGCGGCGTAATATAATGAGGCAGGAGTCGAATCAACATGGTCCAATGACAAATGGTAATCCAGGGCACTCCGTCAACGGGAGTCTAGTTGGTAACGTACCTCCACCCAACGTCCCCGGCACCTTGCTACTCACTGAGTCCTTACAGCCTATGGATGATATAAGGGTCCACACACCACATCCTATGGCCTTCAATGAGATGTACTGACCATTGGAGTAAATATTCAACGAAATAATGGAGCTTTTTAAAAAATATATATATTTTGTTTTATTGTTAGGAAAACAATATCACGTGTCAATATTGTATAAAAAAAATAATACATTTTTTTTAAATATTTTTTGGTGTTATTATGTTAAAATATATTTTAGAAGTTGTTTATCTTTTTCTTTATTGTTTCATAATTTTATATTGTATGTATAATGCATGTAATTACTTCAAATATTACAATATATTAAATATAACTTTAAAAAATCACTGATGTGAAGATAGATACTATTTTTTCATTCAATTTGTTACCAAAATTATTTTATGTCATAATTTATATTATGAGAAAATCGTTTAAAATAACAATTTAAATTTTATTTAATGGACTTGAATAGATTTGCTATGTTTGTATCAGTAGGTGATATAATATTTGAACATAGTATTTATATATTACATTATATTGTATAGAATCTTGTGCGTATATATTTAACAAGGTTTTTGTAAGTAAGGTGATACTAGTCAAAGTTTAGCATTTAGCATTTTAGTATTAATATGTACGTTGGCATGTATCTTATCCATTATGTTAATATACATAAAATATATGGAACGGAGTGTTTTAACACTAAGTTCCTTCTGGCTATCCTGCTGCGTGCGGGATACAGCGTGAAGCTGATTATAATATGTAAACATTATATGCTGAATTGTATGAAAATAATTTACTAAATCGTTTATCCCATTTTCTAAAATGCGTGCTATTTATTGAAAAACAATCCTAAATTTTGACCAATGTTCGCTAAGTATGACATGTTTTTTAGGAAGTAGTGATTTATATTATTTAACTATAAGAACGTTGTGTCAAATGCATGAAGACCGATATGTGATAGGATATTTTCTTAAATAATGAAATATTAAAAAAATATATATGACATTAATGCCAAAAGGAATAGATAAATACACCATCTTACACGGTTCATATATAGATAAAATCAAATTGGTTATAAGCATAAATGAATGCATTTTCTATTTCGCAACTTCTATCTAAACATATCGGAAACACATTCTTTATTATTTTAAATGAAACTATTTTAACCGGATTAATCGCGTATATTTTAAATTATACATTTTGGAAACCCGACGTTTCGAACACTTTGCAGTAATCCTTGGTCACGTGTAGACTCACTGTCTAATCCGGTTTAAATAGTTTTATTTAAAATGTGTAATAATCGTGAAAATCAAAGAACTTATTACATTCTTTATTAATCTATAGTAGATGACAAGATTTACCTACTTTTGAATATTTTATCACTTTTTGTAAATAGAAATCAATCCTAAAGAGTATCTTCAAAGAGAATCGAATAAAAAAATTGAACCGACGAGAATGAAAGCAGTAAAAATAAACCTTTCAAATATATAATAAACTTAATAACTAAATTCTAAAAGTAATGCAATAAATACCTAAGAAATTAAGACATTTGCTTTTTAACTGACTTCTGTAAAAGGAGGGGTTGTCGATTCGACTGTATTTTTTTATGTCTGTTACTTTTGAACTTTTGACTGGATGAATCGATTTTATTAATACTTTTTTTATATTTAAAAGCTGTTGCTTAATTATTTGTTCGATTTCTGACAATGTTATTCATCAGAAAATCACATAAGTTTTAAATCTGTATTAAGTATGTGCTTAACAAATGGACGAATATTTCAATATCACACCGACCGATTTCACTGATTCTTTTTTTATTCGAAAGGAAACATACACTTCAAGGGTAATTTGATGAGAGTTTGGTTAGGTTCTGATTAAGAAATCCGTTTGGTCTACATAAGAAAAATTTTTTCTTTAGGAATTCCACTTTACTTATCATCATACTCTTAAGAGTAGTACATTCATTCCACCGCTCCTCTAACTTTTCGTTATTGTAATTCAAAGAATAATTCATCCCATTTGACTATAGTTTTCAACACCTTGTGACATGGGGCATTGTCTTGATGAAACAGCATTTTTATGACTCATTTTTGAATTGATGAACAAAAACCCATGAGCATCCTGAAATACGGATACCATATTTTTGCGGCGTTAAGTTGCGCCATTCAACACGCAATGCCTCCAGAAGTTGGCGGAGAGTGGGGAACGAAGTGTCTTAACACTAGGTTCCCTCTGCCTACCCTGCTGTGCATACTTAATCCATTGTCACTTATCAACGCACGAAATCTATTTTATTTCGTTGATGAGCCTCAAAAACCATTCTGAATCATAGTCGTTGTTGTTTATTGTCCGGTGTTAGCAAATGCGACACACAATTCGAAAGCAATTTTTGCTTGTCCAATTTTTCGTGTAAAATTGTTAAGATACTACTTTCTAAAATCTTCAAAATGTCAACTATCTTATGGAACTTTATTTTACGGTCTTTCAAAACAGTTTTGTGGACATTTTAATTTTTTGAAAAATAGTTTTTTGGGCCCCCAGAGTGTACGTTCGCGTTTAAATTCAGAGAACCAGTCAGTCACGGTCGATATCCTCTATAATACTTATAAAGTCGCTGTTTGGCTTCAATGATATTTTCCCGCATCAAAAAACAATGTTTTACTTGTGTTACCACACTAAATTCCTTTATATCACAAAGACGACTGTAACTTTTAAAGTAACGTTCAGCATATCATACAATTTTGTCACATATTTTATGAAGATCAATACTACCCAAAAATAATATGAATATGTCAATCATGTTGCCATAAGTGTGTCAGACTTGAAACTTATTGACAGTTAATATGTATGTGCATTTGTTTTGTGTATTTGATAGAGGAAGCACCTATGGAAAAATGATTATTTCGTCCATTTTTCAGAAACTGGTAAACGATCATGGATAGAAATAAAAATAAAATATTACACTTATGTTTTTTGTTAGAATTCATCGTATCTTCTACAAATTCACATAAAATTACAACTTAAAACGTTCAGAATGAAAACTCTCGGAATATTTCTGTATAAATTTTGCTGTATAAATATATGATATGTTTGTATGAAATGTTATAGTAGTATAAGGCCGTCGTGGCGCAGAGTCACAATGTTTTAACTGTAACACGGCGGTATGGATTTGATCCCCACTCGAGGGGATCAATAATTACTTATTAATATTCTCATTTCTTTGATCAGGCAAAAGTCCGGCGTTGAGTTCAGCCACTCAACACGCAATACCTTGAAACATTCGGTGGAAAGTGGGGAACAGAGTGCTGCTGTATGCAGCGTGAAGCTGATTTATTTTTTATAATTGTCTGGATTGATTAACACTACCGTTACAAGCATTTCGATAATATAGCTCTAATAAATAATTTAATCTGAGACGAGTACAGAGGTATGATGAGATAGAAACTTGACATATTAAGAAAAAGATAATCTAACATATAACATTCCATTATGTATTCAAGGTAACGTCTAATGTAATATTTGAGCTTATTTCTAATTTTGTAATAATTTATGTAGAAATTTAAGAACTTTATTTAGTTGTATGTCATTGTACATGTATAAACATATTTATATTTTAAAAGTAATATATTGAAATGAACTGTAATTCTGTTGTTTTATTTCATATGTAATAGAAATTTAAGCTGTATATGCTAACTCACGTAATACGATGTTTGAATATCACTAAACTAACGTGATAATCGTTTTTTTCGGCTTCACCGTCGCCTATAGTGTTAAGTGTAAGTACCCAGTGTTAAGACACGCCGTTGCCCACATTCCGCCAAAAATACAAGACATTGCGTGTTAAGTGGCGGGACCCAACACCGCTTTGTCTTGTTACCAGAGCAAAGAAATGAAAATATTAATAATTTATTCCTCCGGATGGGAATCAAATCCATAACCGTCGCGTTGTATCGCCTGTGCCACTGCGCCATCACGGCTTCAATCTTTAAAATTTATAATTATTTTAATTTATAATTACCGATATGATGAAATTTGCACATTGTGATCACTTTGGTTCTAACCGGGAAGATAGTGTAATTTTATTTCGTGAACCTGCGCCACGACTGGCCTCTTATTTTATACATAATATTAATAAAAACTTTTACATCTGAATCAAGATATAAGCCATAGTACATACGGCCTCCTACCCACAAACCATATAAATCGACATCGAACTGTGTTGTCATCCAAACATTTTTTTTTTACAGTGGCAGTGGAATTCATTAAAATATTGACGTTCCGTTATAAATCTAGGAAGATATTTTAACAAGATGAAATAGCGCGCGATTTTCGTAGTTGTAGTGGCGTGTGACCCTAGTAGACTTAATAAATTCTCGAATATCGTATCACCACACACTGTGGGGCTGTCAAATGAATGCCCACGGAACTATTTTAATGAGGTTTTATCGATTAATAGGAATCACACGGCGGATACGGTGTAAAAAATATATGATAACTCATATTGCGTCGTAAAAAATTAAATATCTTATTTGTATGGTGAAAAATAGATTAGCTATTGAAATTATATTACAATTGATAATATTTAGTTTTATTAACTTCTCTATTTGTCCCGCTCACAGCAGTACCCTGCTGCGGCAAAGAGAACCTAGTGTTAATTCATTCCTCATTTTCCGCCTAAATCTGGAGGCATTGCGTGTTGAGTGGTGGAACTCAACGCCGGGCTTTGTCTCAACACCAAAACGAAGAAATGAAAATATAAATTTGAATAAATATTTCATGTCCTCCAGAGATGTTTCATGGGATCGAACCCACAACCAGTCGACTTTGCAGTCACGCTTTGTGCCTCTACGCCACGACTGGCATCATTTACTTTTTAATATTATAAAATTTCATGAAAGTCACCCAAAACCCTTCGCGTGTACTTCTGCGCCAAGATTGACATTCTATTAAGAAACTAATTTCGCCTGGTGATGAAAAATGCAGTGTTACATTATATTAAAAGGGAAATATTAATATAGCACCCAAGTAGGAATTCAATCACGTGAATTGGATGTTCGATGTCGATTTATATACCTATTATATACGATCTATAAGAAAAATGTCTATTTGTGGTGTACAATAAAGTTTATATAAATAAATAAATACTATCCAAGTATTTCAGTTACTGCTTTTGACGGAGGTTCCTACTGTCAACATACTCCTTTCTCCACTTCCAGCCCAAACTAAAGATATTGGGTGCTTTGTCTCACCAGCACAGCGGAAAAATAAAAATAGTTCAAATGTCACTCTCCTTAGAGGGAATTCAACTCCTACCCATCTCGTTTAAAGACTCAATGACGACCTCAATTCTTCTTCGATATACTGTAACCAAACATTTTGCTTAAAAAGCTTAAATTTATATTTACACTTTTATGTAATAAAAAGAGAAAAACAAACTTGATAGTACATATTGAATTTTGTCAAAAATAATATGGAACTATATATACCATTGACTAGTTTTATAAATGATTCATATAAACAGATTATATTTTTTTGCAAAGGATTAAACGCTAATTGGGTAAAAAATGAGCCCCGAATCTTCCTTTTTCTTCACTCTAACACTCCTTTCGCATTAATAAACTTCCTTTCCCCATTTTACATCGAATTCTAGGGGCATTGCGTGTTATGTGGCAGAACTCAACGACGTGCTTTGCCGCGACACCAGAGCGAAGATATGAAACTAAAAAATATTTAATTTCTTCGAGTGGGAATCGAACTCACACCTGTCTTGTTTATTTATATTCACACGCTGGTGTCCCTATGCCACGACTGGCCTAAAATCTTTCTATTTTACAAAAAAATATGATATCAATTATAAAATTATTTAAATAGTATATAACAGTATCAATTCTGTGAAAAGTAATACTGAAAGTATCACTAAAATATTATTAATTTCACATAAACCTTGAACTGTACTTCTTGGTTGCGATTTTACTATTTATATATGTATGTATTTATGAGTATATGTATATATATACAATACATATACCCATAAATACATTACTATCCTTTGCGCAGTCGGGTGAATAGGCATTAGGAGTAGGAATTGTATAGTTAGAATCTTGAAATGTATCAATATAATTTGAAAACGTTTGAAAAGAAGTTATAGTAAGCTAATTAAGGTTTAGAAAGATGGACTTAAGCGGCTGGCCAGTCCAGAATGAATGAGAACAGCAAAAGATGAGCAGTGGAGAGTCTCCTCTAGTCGCACTTACTCTCCGGTAGCTCTACTTCGTCGTCCTTCGTATTCATTGTTACACGGTTAGTGACTACCAATTGTTTTTTTTATATTTCGAACTTTTTTATTTACATTTTCTTAAGAAACGGCAGTATTTTTTGTGTTTTAAACTTTAATATTTGATGCAGCAATAAATAAACCTATCTGATTCTTTATAGTCGCTTAACACAAATATTGTAAGTAAAATAATTAAAAACTCCTTCAAGAGAAATTTAAATCTAGCAATAGAAAGTTTCTAAGTAATAAACTTAACCGACTCCGTGGGCGTTCGAAGCTTATCTTTTTACCTTTAAATACATATACCAGTTATTATTATCGCAATATGTTCGTTTAATATTATTAACATATTTTTTTTTACAGAACATTTCTACTTTTTATAATCATATTTTTTTTTACTTATGCCCGATAGTACAAAGACAAGCGTCCAAAACTCAAAACTGTATATTCATCACAAAAAAAAATCCTCCATCCCAGAATCCACAACGTCAAAACCTGTCAAATTCCCATTGTCATTCACCGCAATCAACCTGTCCTGGATGACGTTCTAAAAGAAACTCGAATTGCCTCCTGATTTATTTATAACGCAAAGTGTACACCGTTTCAGGTAATATATATATATATATATATATATATATATATATATATATATATATATAATAAGTTCGTGCGTCCGTAGTCATCAGAGAAGCGTGGAAGACAAAAAATTGGGCGATCGAAGACATACAGAATTGAAAACGGGTACAATCCGGAAGCGACGCCTCAGTGTTCGGTTACGTGTTTCTTATAAATTATTTATTAAGAATCTCTTATTGGTAGGAGCTCGCCTTTGACTTTTTGCTTGAAAACATACAATGGATGCCCGTCGTCGTTGCGCCGACCAGTGGGACTATGTAAATTATAGTGTATGCGAATTTAATTGAATGTTTTTCATATGATACATTTTTCACCGTATTTATAATTTATTGAATATTTTTTAATTTATTAGGTTTCCTTACCTCAAAAGGGAAAAACGGAATCATCCGTCTGTCAAGAATATTTATCTCGAAATCGCGTGGAAGCTGAAATTAATATTAAATATTCCGGTTTATGGTCCTTTGAAACGAAGAAAAATGATCTCCTCTAATTCAATGCAATCAATAGATACGTTTTTGCTGTGTTTTGTATGAAATTCACAGGCACTACACTTTAAGGCAAATAAAGAAAGAAAATAAAAAATATCTTATAATTGTAGTTAAGTTATAGATAGCATTTGATACAATATGTCTGCATTTGTCCGAAACCCTAAATTTTAAAAATTAAAAATAAATAAATCGACTTCACGCTGTATCCAGCACATAGCAGGATAGGCAGAGGGAACTTAGTGTTAATACACTCCGTTCCCCACTTTTCGCCGACTTCGGCATTGCGTGTGTGGTAGAACTCAAACGCCGCGCTTTGCCTCGACACCAGAGCGAAGAAATGAAAATATAAATGTAAATAAACTTTTCATTTCCTCGAG
Source organism: Heliconius hecalesia formosus (assembly GCA_018249775.1). Lineage (NCBI taxonomy): Eukaryota > Metazoa > Arthropoda > Insecta > Lepidoptera > Nymphalidae > Heliconius > Heliconius hecalesia. Next base: position 13,561 of record DWMY01000438.1, read on the forward strand.
TGGGGATCGAAGCCACAACCAGTCTATTTGACAGTCACATTTTTGCCTCTGAGCCGCGACTGGACTCAACTGAAAAAATTAAACGAAACTTTCATAAATTGTAATCCTGAAATTGGTTTTGTTGAAAGTGATGGTGGTGAAATAGGTGGAAGGAAGCCTTAGTGGACGAGTCTGACTTAACTGGTTTTATTTTAACATATAACTTTAAAAACAATATATTATCTATATATCTGGGTGTTGATACAACGCAACTTCGCCATGTGTAATGTAATTTACGCAATATCTTTCTTTATAAGTAAGATTAAAGTAGGTTATTACTACTACTAATTATAGATATTATTAATTTTCATACATTGAAACTTATATTGTTGTTTTCATATCTTATAATTAATTAGGATTGTAGTTGTAGTGTTAAAGCAAACTTAGACTGCCTATAAACTGTGTAAATTTATAGGTAGCTAATTTATTTGCCATATTTGGCCCGAACATACTTTTTTTTAGCTTTACGCTGTATCCCGCACGTAGCAGGTATAGTCAGAGGCAACTTGGGAACCCAGTGTTAAACGTTCCCTGTTAAGATACTTCCGTTTCGCAACCTCCGCCGAATTCCTGAGACATTGTGTGTTGAGTGACGGAACTCAACTTCACGGTTTGCGTAGTTACCAGAGCGAGGAAATGAAAATATAAAATACTTCATTCCTTCGAGTGGGAATCGAACCCACAACTATCGCGTTTAGGCACAAGCATGCTGCGTCACGACTAACTATATATTTAAAAAAAAAATTTAATTAGCTTCACGCTGTATCCCGCACACAGCAGGGTAGGCAGAGGGAACCTAGTGTTAAGATACTTCATTCCCCACTTTCTGCCGAATTTTGGAGGCATTGCGTGTTGAGTGGCAGAACTCAGCGCCGCACTTTACCTCGACACCAGAGCGAAGAAATGGAAATATAAATTTAAGTAAATATTTCATCTCTTCGAGTTGGGCTCGAACCCACAACCAGTCGATTTTACAGTCACAACCTGTGCCACTGCGCCACAACTGGCTTATTTATATTTATAAAAATAATATTGTAATGCTAGGGTGTAGTTAGTTTTTTACTAGTAAGAAAAAATAATATCTTGTATGGAAACATATACCTATTGGGTGGAGGGTATCAACCATATCATTCTCCTCTTTCTGAAAAAAAGTGCAGCTTTCAATTAAGACGTTTACTTTATTTTATCTCTCTTGGTTTAGATATTCCGTTTCTAAAGCTCCGCCCAATTTTTATGACATAACGCGTAGAGTTGCGGAAATCAATATTAACTCCGTGCTCTGTCTTTTTCAGGGCGACAAAAAAAAATCTTCATTTCACTCCGAAAAACAATCAGAACCACAACCATAACGTTTGTAGTTAGACGTTAACCAACTGCGTCACTACAACCTCACATTTTAATTCATACATTATCAGAATTTCCAGTTCAGTTTGATATCTTTGTATATTTTCTTAAAAAAATTACAATTTTGAAATAACTACGTAGTGTTATTTATATATTATGTTAGAAAGTTTTGGAGATAACAAATCAATTTCTATATGCATGATGCCTTTGGGAAAAGGAGGATAGTTATTTTATACCTTATTTTTTGTCATTTATTGATATTGTAAATAATATTACAATATAAATCGAGTTGTCCTTATATACATAGTATACCAGAATGCTAACTTAACTACGTTATGTTCTGACATCGTTTAATCAATGAGTGGAAAGCTTAAGTACAAAGACATCTTTACAGATAGCGGTGACATTTAAGAGGATTAATTATTTTGAATACTAGCGACCTCGCCGCGGCTTCGCCCACTTGAACTACATATTTATTAATTTACTTATCTGTATCTTACTATCGTTGCCTAATAATAATATTATTTTAAAAGCGTAAGTATAGAAAAGTAAAGTTTCTAAAAGAAAATTATGTAGAACATTCTTTAAAATGTATAACTTTTTTATTTTTTTGAGATCAGCGTGGACAAACGCACAAACAAACAGACAAAAAAAATCATAGTTTTTGGTTCTATTACGTTATTAAATGCCACCAATAACACTTTATCTTATATACATTCCGGTACGCGTTTATTATAAGCATAGTTTATATAGAATATATCAATGACAGAAATAGAAATTCTATTTGTAATGCACTCCGTGGCTTTCATTAGTCTGTGCTATTCCGATGTTATGGCGGGGTTCATGCAAACGGCTCATATACAGTATCAGAGATCCCAACAAATCGATATCAACTTGCGACCATGTTAGAAGTTGTAATAAATTGCCATATGAGCTACCCGAGCGCGACTGATCACCGCCACCAATACACGTCTCCTACATATTGGACTTTATTTTAGCTTTCAAGATATTTATAGTCTTCCGTGATATGATATTCAAGCATTAGATTAGCTTAGTGCATTATCTAGGAGAATTTGAATTGATAATAAACTTTTAGAAACACTTTAGAGTAACTATTTTACTATAATAGTAAATATATACAAATATCTGAGGCCAGTCCGGCCCCAGGGGCACAAACTGTCTCTGACTGCAAACAGGACTGATCGTGGGTTCGATCTCCACTCGAGGAAATGAAATATTTGTCTAGTAAATCTAAATTAATCTAAATTAATTAATATAATATTTCCATTTCTTCGCACTGGTGTCGAGGCAAAGCGCGGCGTAGAGTTCCGCCACTCAACACAGTGTCTCCAAAATTCGCCGGTAAGTGGGGAACGCAGTGTCTTAACACTAAGTTCACTCTGTCTATCCTACTGTGAATCTGATAAAAAAAAAATACTTAGTATTTTGATAACGTTAAGTAAAATTTCAAATTGGAAAATTATTATTTATTACACGCTATATCACGTTCCATAAAGGATCAGAAAATACAGAAAATAATTATTTGTTCGATTGTATCTGTCCACATTCCTCCTTTTTTTTCTGTAATAATATTATTTAAAAAAAAATACCCGGTATCGTTTCGCATGTTGCATTTTTTTCAAATTGGTCCGAAATTGTTGCCTGAACGCTATGAATTTACAGTCTTTCAGGCGGAAACTAGAATCAAATATGGAACCAGTAATTTCGCGTCCAGTGAGGAATTTTATCAATAACAGAAATGCTGCCGAACATTCGCTGGTCAATAAATGGGGTTTGTCTGTTTTCATCTCCCTTTTGTATATATTGTATACTAGAGGCCCGCCTGCGGCTTCGCCCGCTTAAGCTACATGATTATTGATTTAATAAGCAGAATTGATTGACAAATAACATGACTTCTAATATGATTTCTTATCACTTTAATCTGTAATATTCTAATATGATTTTTTTCGACATTATCGTAATTTCTATATATCAAAAAAAATTATTTTCAAAAATTCTTTTGATTGTTTCGAACTAAAAAATACGACCAAAGTTGATATTTAAATTAAATTAAATTAGCTTCACGCTTTATCCCGCACACAGCAGGGTAGACAGAGGGAACCTAGTGTTAAGACACTCCGTTCCCCACTTTCTGCCGAATCCTGGAGGCATTTCGTGTTGAGTGGCAGAACTCAACGCCGCGCTTAACCTCGACACGAAATGAAATATAAATTTAAGTAAATATTTCATCTCCTCGAGTGGGGATCGAACCCACAACCAGCCAGTTTTGCAGTCACACCTCGTGCCGCTGCGCCACAACCGGCCACAATACAAATATACATTTTATGTTTTTAAAACTCTGTTAAATGTGCTAATGTCAGTTAATAATTGATTTTTTTTTTATCGATTTTATCTCTGTGTTGAATTAATTACGATTTAAACTTAACTGTTATGTTTTATGAAGGTAATCTCCACTAAAAATTCAATTTTGTTTACTTTATTGTATAAAATATTATATAAAGTGCTTCAAAAATATATATTTTTATCAACAGTCATATAACCAAGACGTTTCGAATGCCATTCTTTAGCCAGGAATCTTACCAGCGCGATTGTTATATAACATAACATTCGCAGGCAAACTAATGCCTTGAGTTCATTCAGATGACGATAACTTCTTTTTTAATGAACCGATTTTGATGAAACAAACTTTAATTGTTAAGTTGAGTTAAAACAAAGCTATTGGTGATACTTTTAAGTAAATCGGTTCAGTACTTTCAGAGAAAAATGTGACCATACATATCGACAGACAGACAAGAAATTAAAAAAAAATGTTCTTTCATTATTCTTTTTAAGTGTAGGGAAACTATCCATTTCAGTCAAAATTACTAAATGTAGAGACAAAATATTTTTACTGTCTTATTATATAGAGATAGCATTTTACCAACGGAGGTAGAGAAAAAAAATTATCATAGTTTTATTCGTAACTCATTGATAGTTCATAATTAAGCATTTTCCATACAACTGCTCAATAACTTTTATATTTTATAACCGACTTCTTAAGTTTACGTTTTTTACTTCGGAATTTTTGACTGGATGAACCGATTTTGAGGTTATTTTTTGTAATTTTAATATTGTAAAGGATACACTTCAAGAGTAGTTTGATGAGTTTGATTAGGTCCGTTTTATATTCTTAGTGATTTTTCCTGTAACAATTTTGGAGTGAATTTTCAATCTTTGAATCCAAAAATTTAATGCAACGTCTTTACAATATTTTTTTTCTTAGTTTTAAATCTTTTATAATGGTCATGTCTTGTCGTATATTAGTTAACATATTTTTGTTTTTGTTGGTCTTCCTTCTGTATTATTTGATTATACATATGTATTTAAAGGATAAAAATAGAATCAATACATTTAAAAAGGTTCATATAAAGCAAATGGCTATTTTATGACTTAATAAAATACTTTGTTTTGATTAATTAAGTTAATTTTATTAAGCTTGAAAGTAAAACATTCTTATTTCAATGTTCATTAAAAGTTTTTGAGCTCTCTTTTTATTTTCCTTAATTAATTGATGACTGTTAATGATCATTTAATACAGAAATACTTTATCTACATAAAGCTCATGGAAAAAGTAAAAAAAAACATTAAAAAAATCGCAATATATATTTCACTATTTCAGCAATATAGAACTCACCGGTGAGTAGGTAACTCGGAGAATATGAGTATATTTTTTATTCTACCCCTTCGGACCAATGTCGTTTTCAGGGTGCCACAGGGGTTTCCTCTACCGCACCAGCAATCTAGATGACTTGCGGAATCTCGTTATTCTCGTTATCCGGTTCGAGCTGTGGGATATTTTGCTTACACGGGTGCACCGTGGCGGTTATAGCACCATGGGTCTCAACACATTGACATGTAACATAGCTATTGGCATGGAGAATCGAGATTTTTAATATTCGGCAGTAACCTAAGGGCCCCGGCGGCATTCACAAGCTTCGGCATGAGCTGAGCATGGTGCAAAACATTGTCAACCGTCCCTCCAGGAATAGACTTAGATATTTCATCTAAGTCTATACCACCTCCAGCTCCTGAATGAAACAACAGGACCTTCGTTTTGTTACTGATCACACTTAAGACACAACCCAGCGTTTTAATGCAGTAGCAACACGGCGGGTGCCGACTCCAATCACACGAGGTAGAATTTAACAACCCATACGAGATCGGAGAAATAATAATAATAATTATTATTATTTGAAATGAAAATAAATTATTTAATATATCTCCTAATCATTCCATCCCCACGATAGGACCACGATCATGCCGTTTCTTGTCGTGCGTAAACTAATAAGCTACCTAACTGACAAAAATACATATATTTTACATCGCATTTTTTTTATAAAAACGAGAGGTTTAATAAATTATTAATCTATACTATTGTAACGCAATCAAACACCTCGAGGCTTTTACAGAACTTATATTTCTTCCAGAGTAAAATACTATTAAGCTTACACAATGTCCATATTAAATTCTAATACAATATGTTATTCTATAGAACCTCTTTCTTCTTCCGCTCTAAGTCTAAAAGTATATCTTGAATTTTCCGACCACAAAAGCGTCATTTTAGTAGTGTCACCAGCCAGTCACCAGAGGGTGAGAGCTCTATAAACATTTTTTCAAAATCATCTTTTTATTAAGCAAAGAGGTTGATTTACATTTTTATAATAAATTTTTGCGAATATTAAAACTATAAATATAAAATAATTACATTATGTTATTTTGTTTATTTTGAAAGAAGAATTTGAAAAAAAAAATCAGCAAATTATACTTTGTAATTCAATTTAAACAATTAGTGACATGCCAGCCATCAAACATATTTTTCTTTTTGTTTGTGTTTTGTTGTGCTAATCGATAAATATACATTTACTCTTCACAGCATTTCTAACATTTATTGAAACCAGAAAGAATTTTCATAATTTCATATAAAAAAACTTAACATTTAGTTCCCTCTGCCTACCCTGATGTGCGGGATACTATGTGAAGCTGACATGTAGGACGCTCAATTTGTTTAGTTTCCAAAACATTTTTATTCTTTTTGATTTTATTTGGAATTTTTAATCGTAAAATTTTAACTTGTAATAGAAGCGGTCTACTGCGTGCATTGGCTTAAATACCTAATCAATACAGCTTATTTACTATTTATTTACTATAGAATAATTTATACATCAACTTAATCCGCAATATACCTGTAATTTTCAGCTATTCTAATTGGCACATAGTGCTTAAACTATATATGGGAAATAAGTTTTCGCGAACACCATTTATCATAAGCCACATACTCGTATATAAATAATAGTTATTCTCCCGCTTAATTAGTGTAGACTCGGATTACTTACGAAAACGTCAACATGTACCCACTGTCGTATGAAGAATAGACGGTGTTATTTTATAATTTTATTTCTTAACAGTACCTAATAGTATTGTTCATAATATAAATATTTGACAAAAATTACCTAGAAACAATTTTACTAGCAAATTTTATTTATTTCCTGTCTTAGAAACTATTTATTTACATGAAGTGTAATTTGTTTTAGGTAATGTATATTGAAAATATGTCAAAAATGCTTTCAATGATTGACCCATTAAAATTTTTGTTCTGTGATATGATTGGAGGTTTTTCTATGATTTCTTGAGTAATTCAGGAAACACACCTACGTACAAAGGATCATGTCTCTAGATTCGTCATTGCAAGTATAGTTAAGTAGTAAGTATATGACTCTGATACATGTATCGAAATCGGAGCTGATAGTAGGTATAAGTGATTGGGAAATGTCGGGACCTTTTACAACTCTATAGGCCACCGTTGATCAGTCGACAAAATACATATCTAAAGAAGTTAATCAAGATACCTCAACAGTTTAGACAAGATTTTTTTTTCATTTCACGATGTTTATCCATACCTGTATTTCGTGTGACGTAGTTACACATAGATACCAATAACGTAGACACATACTACTTTAAAAAGACTACTGCCACTTTTCATTATCAAATAAAACACTTCAGAACGAGAAAGGGATATCTTTCGTTCTATTTTATGCAATTCAAATAAAGCAAATAGAGGCGAGTCGTGGCGCAGCGGCACAAAGTGTGACTGTAAAATCGACTGGTTGTGAGTTCGATCCCCACTCAAGGAGATGAAATATTTACTTAAATTTATATTTCCATTTCTTCGCTCTGGCGTCGAGGTTAAGCGTGGCGTTGAGTTTTGCCACTCAACACGCAATGCCTCCAGAATTTGGCAGAAACTGGGGAACGGAGTGTCTTAACACTATGTTCCTTCTGCTGATAAAAAATAAAAAAAAGTAATGGTCATATATAATTGTATAGCCAAGGTGGCGTTTATAAGTATATAATATTTATGTTTTGTAGAACATTCACGACATCAAGGAACTTACTTTTGAAGGAACAACGATCGGTTCTCATGACTCAAAGGCGCCTCAATAACCTATCCATTGTTTTAGTCAAAGTCTACAATACAGAATTACTGGTTGGTGGTAGAGGTCAAACAATATCGCGCTTCACAATAGCATCTTCATCTTGGAATATTTTAGTGCTATTATATGAGCTTTTATGGAATAACTTTATTTTTTTTTCAGCTTTACGTTGAAATGTAGCAGAGTAAGGCATGCAGAGGGGGCCTAGTGTTGAGTTCTCATTTTCCATCGAATTCTAGAAATATTTGTGTTCCGCCATTCGGGCGCAACTCAACGCCGCGTTTTGGCTTCGAAACCAGAGATTAAATGAAGATATTAAATATTTCATTTCCTTATTTCACCTGTCGCGTTGACAGTCACACACCCCTGTGCCACGAAAGATTTCTTTAATTGTCCCGCGCACTGCCCCGGATTCTTGCAGAATGAGCTGACTGTATGTATTACCCCCTAATATGGTGGGTTTGATTGAGACTTCAATGATTTTATAAGTGAGTCCCCAGTGGTAGAAAGTTTCCAACAGTCCACTCTGTTGAAAATAAGATGTTTTTGTATTTCAAAAGCCTCGGGGATCATTCTAGGAATATTTCAGTTTTTTTTTTAGAGACGATTTGGGGTTTATCAATCCTGATGTTATGGCTTGGTTTTTCCACAGTATGCTCACACGCAGCTGACTTCGATACATGCCCATTCTTGATATCGGAGATATGTTCCTTCACTCTAAACTGATGCTTCTCTTTGTTTGACCGTTGTATGATAATTCACAGTCACAATCTAGCTTATATCAAACTGTACCTATATTGTAAAGGAATATTACATTTTTCTGACAACGCTGGCGGGGAACTGGTAGCTTGTTCTGATTAGGGACATTCTTCACCTGTCGGTGCTCGTTTTAGATGTTCAGTGTCACAGTGGTACCATTACCTCTCTGAAACAAACACTTGTTAGCGGTACTCAAGTCTGTGATCGATCTTGGTTTTCATTCATAGATATATAATTTATAGCCTTAATACTGGCCTTATTGTGGGAATTTTAACACAGCCAGATTACTTATATTATTATATTATATTATTTTTTATTATTAACTGGCAGGCACTATAGAAGCATTCGTAAATAATTTAATTAAAATTGTATATTAATTACCTAAAATGCTTGATATAATAATATTGGGACTAGTTTCGTTTCTCCTCTTGTCAAATTGGTATTATGTGATTAATTCTATCGATATAAATCTTTTTGAATCAAAAATAGATTTTAAATGTCTAATTAGTACAAGTTATAGAATATTCAATAAAATGTTAGTGTTAGTTTATTTTAACAAAATAAAAATAGTTAAAGCGCCATCTATGCGCAGAGATGAAAATCTCTTGGTTCTATAACGTTAGTGTAAGTATTAACGCATTATTTCAAGCATTGTTAAAAAAATGTTTTACTGGTTAATTTATGTAATATCAAATAAGATAATTTTATTATATTGCACCATAAATTTATAAGAACTCATCTGAATTAAAAACAATTAATGAACGTTTCAAATATGAGCAGCAGCACCATCTAGTGGTCATAATATTTAATTATTTTATAAGTATAAAAATGTCTATGAAGTGTCGTTATAGTAACAAAGATGTCGTTGTATTTTAGTTACAAACATTTTTACTTTTAGCCGATTTATACTGTTTTTTTTTACATTTTTTTAAACATTTTTTTTAACAATGCTCGAAATAATGCGTTGAAACTTACACTAACGTTATGGAACTAAGAGATTCTCACCTCTGCGCATAGATGGCGCTTTAACTATTTTTATTGAGGAAAGAAAAATACTTATTGCATACATACGGAAACCGTCCAACTTGGACGGTTGCAAAGAGGCGCGGGTTCAAACCCTGCTACGTTCAATTTTTTATACGTTTTCTTAATAAATACAATTTACTTGTAGTCTATTAAATTGGGCTTGAGACAAAATGTTAGTTTACATTTTGTCTCAGATTTTTATTTCGCTTTTACTTCCATGTAATTTTTGTAGCGAAGGATTTCCCATATATGTTTCTAGCAGCTAGCTGCAGGTACTGATATTACGTTGTAATGTCTGAAAGCCTGACTCCATTAAAAGAAAAAGTTATTTGCAAACTTTTGTGTACTATTAAAAAAAAAAATATTTTAAATTAAAAAAAAACCAACTTTATTTATATTTGTAACTTTGATTTAGACATACAGGTATAATTATATTAAAAAAAACTTACTTTATCATTTTATATAGTTTATTAGCTGATACAGCTTCACGCTGTATCCCACACACAGCAGTATGGATAGAGTATGGATCGAACCCAAAACTAGTCGGTCGACTATAAATTCACACTTTGTGCTCCTGCGCCACAACTGGTTTCAACATAATTTAAGGCACTATAATGTCTTCTAATAAGCCTTAAATGGTTACATAAGTTGTATAAAGGTCGTTATATAATATTATTTACAATGCTATCAACGTATTACTTTCATAGTTATTCTTGTAAAATATATTAATTTTAAATTAATAGTAACCTATAATTTTTTTTTTGTTTATTTTATTTTCTCACTTCTTTCTGAATAGGGAATAGACATGTAATTAAACTACTAAAAAACACAAATAATGAAATATAACTATTTGAAAAAGTTGTTTTAAAAATATTTTATTTTTACCTGTACAAAATTATAATTAAAACGAATGTTGTACTTCGTTTTCGTTCAAAAGCTTAAGAAGCGCACTAAACTTGATAATGGAAAGAAAACAGATTCACTCGAGAAAGTTGCTTAAGTCCGTGGATCACTTTAAGTAAGTGTAGAGTACCTCCTAGTGGCGACTACCTAGTAGATTTTTTTTCAGGTAGCAGCACCAGGCGTTAGGCAGAGAAAACCTGTGAACCTAGTGCTTAGGCACTTCGTCCCCATTAAAACACTTCCGTTCTCCATTTTCCACTGAATTATAGAGGCATTGCGTATAGAGTGGCTAAACTCAACTCGCACTTTCCTTCGACACTAGTGTGAAGAAATGAAAAAATTAAATAATTTATTTCCTCGAGTGGGAATCGAACCCACAACCTGTCAGGCCACAATCACACCCTTATGCCCCCGAGCCACTAGTTAGAATCATTAAAAGTGTCAAATTGAGCTGTAAGAGCGGGACGTAAAGCAATTACTTGCAATTTTTTCTGAATAACCTCGAAGGTTAAAATGCTTAAGCCGGTATCGTTCATTCACTAATACTTGTAAAATTTCTATTGGACCTTCAAATTTACAGCCTAATTTAGTAGTATGACGTTCTTGGCGTCGCATTAACACAAAATCACCGACCTTAAAGGAAACGAACCTTTATCGAAACGCGTTTTATCATTAAAGGACCGTCCATCCATGTTTTAGCTTGCTAACAATCCAACTTCTTCCGAATCGTCTTTCAGTTCGTCATCGTCAATTTGCAATATTTAAATATTTAATAATAATTCCACGTACTTTTACCGGTACTCTTTGAAACTGTGCAGATAATAGCGGTACAGTTAATTATAAAACTTGTAATGCTGTAAGCCTATTAAATTCTACAACAGACATGTTATCCTTTATAATTTTCATCAACAGTTCAACCAATCCGTTAGACCCCTTCTAGCCACCTCTACATGATGTTGAAGCACATATTCCTCACAAAAGTTCTTAAATTCTATCGAAATCATAGTCATATAGTCATTTCTCTTGGTCAGTAATTAAACACGTTGAAGTGCCGAATATTAAAAATAAAAATTTTGAAAACATTTAATAGCAGTTCCACTATTAGTATTTAGTGAAGCCATCGATAAAAACAAACTGTTACATCTGCAGCGGCCGGTCGTGGCGCAGCGGCACGAGGTGTGACTGCAAAACCGACTGGTTGTGGGTTCGATCCCCACTCGAGGAGATGAAATATTTACTTAAATTTATATTTCCATTTCTTCGCTCTGGTGTCGAG
>DWMY01000439.1:0-25379 GCA_018249775.1 Heliconius hecalesia formosus
AACGCCGCGCTTAACCTCGACACCAGAGCGAAGAAATGGAAATATAAATTTAAGTAAATATTTCATCTCCTCGAGTGGGGATCGAATCCACAACCAGTCGGTTTTGCAGTCACACCTCGTGCCGCTGGACACTTGTTATTTTAGTTTATTATATTAAAACAAAATTATCTTCAGTGTATTGCAGTTACTACCAATATTAATTAATAAACGAGTAAATGCATACAGGAAACTAATGTTTTTTTATATCTATATGTATTTTTGTTTCAGGTATACAATGAGTTAACATCTCTTATTGAAGAATACACAAAAGTGGTAATCCGCACATCAGAAGACATGAAATTAGCTCATATTAAATATGCTGTCAAAAATTGAATTGTAAAATTAAAACAACATGTATTTTATCACCATTTTTTATTAAATAAATAACAATTACCAGTCCAATACCAGATTTATCACTCAACAAGCTTAACTACCTCCACTATTCTAATACTTAACTATGAATCCAAATAATATTTAATCATTGTCATTTTCGTTTTTGGTTTTCAAATCACAGCTGTGTTATTTTACTAAATTAATATATAAAACTAAATAAATACTCGCAAGTATGTATACGAAAGCAAAAATTTGAAACATTTATTCGTTCCCAATATCCCAGCTTTATACAATAAACATCTAGCAAGAAGATCTATCAATTTTGGCATGAGACAAAATGCAAACGAAGAAATGCTGTTTCTAAAACTTAATACTATTTAATTTGGTCCAAGTTTACCCATGTTTTAAAATATAAAAAAAACACAATAATAAAAACAAAATAATCAGATTGACCATAGTAAAAAATAAAAATTGCAAAAAGTAAAAAATATAATTTGACTGATGACAAAATATCACATTTTAAAGTAAAATATCTATTATTTATTATAGTACTTTACTTTTACAGTAATGCGTTTCAAGTTTGGGAACAAGCTGGCTTTTGGTTGTCATGTCAAGTATTTAAACATAATTATTGAAATTTAAGAAAGTAAAAACTTTATGATACTATAATATGTGAATAGAAACATTTTTAGATTTAAAGTTTGATTTTTACAATTTTCCTGGCTTTAAAAATAGGAAAACAATCTTTAGTTTTAACCGACTTTCGTAATTGGATATTTTTTTTTGTTTGACAGAACATCAGAACTTTTGACTCGGTGAACCGATTTTTATGATTCTTTTTTTATGCTTCCCGCATGGCCTTATTTTAATTTGGTCCATTTCTGACAATGTTATCCAAAAATTGTAATTATTGTAATTTCTTTTCATTTCCAATTATATAAAATTGCACATTATTCATGTGCAATTTAATAAAAAGTGAAAATAAATCCATCAATATTTTTTTACTTAATATATAGTATATTAAGATCCATCAATCATGACCTATAAAATAATCTTTATTGATTTGCCTTTATTGTTTTACCTTTTATCTCATGGCTTCATGAATAGGGTATAGGTTATTATGTTTTTTACTTACATAATTAGTATTTTACTATATTCACTGTATATATACATATATATAGAAACATCTATAACCTGTTCCCATGAAAACAATAATAAAAACTAAGTATATCATTACCTTTAATTCTAAGCTTTCCTTAACTTTATTCTCATAATTGTTAAGACGAAGCGTACAACTTTTTCATAAATTAAGAACATTAATGCAGCAGTCATCACAGTCTGTAATAATTTAGCTTCCAGCCCCCGAAACATAGTGAGGGGTTTTGATTTAATATCTCTGAACAAGGGTTTAAGACTTGTTCCAGCTCTTAACCGTGATTGAACTAATTGCAAAGGGTATGTAAGAGTAGTAGCAACAGCCTTAGCCGTTGCTCCAATTAAAAATGCAGTAAATGAATCAAAGTGTCTGTTGGATATCAATTTTCTTTTTAAAGATTCATAAACCATAAACTGTATGGCAGGGTTTGAGACTAGCAATAGGGAAGGAATGGTGCCTGACCACAATCCCTTTACACCTTCTTTTTTAAATATATCAACAAGTCCATCAAAAAGATTTGAATATATATTTTTTTCAAGTTTTATTCTAGTATTAACAACCCATAGTGGTGAAGTCAGAAGAACATTAATACTACCGGCTAACATTCCAAATGTTAGGTCTTTCATTGCTGAAGAACTTGTTGTAGAAGCTTTTCTTAATGCATGAAATGTATAAAAATAAACAAAATTAGACACAGAAAGAGACTGTAAAACAGGACGTAAACCCCTGTATAGGGATTCAATACCTTCTTCATTAGCTAACTTGATTAGTAATTGTAGTGAAGTTCCGTGGAGTTTTAAGGAATCTTCAACTGCAAAATATTGAAAAATGGGATTTCTATAAATTATATATTACTTGTGTAGTGAAGTTACTTATCATAAAGGAAAAATATGTTATACCTTGTATTCTCGATCGTAAAGTGTCTAGAGGATAAAACGCAGCCATTCCAATAACACTGCCCTAAAAAAAATAATCGATATGTTATAATAATTTTTATAGAGGTAATAACAAAATTTGAAATATTAAAACAATATTTTATACCGTCGCTCCAGCAATAGCGTGAACCAAAGTCTCATAACTTAATAATGATGAAGTCATTATTCCACAATTATCAATAAAAATATGAGACAATATATATTCTCAACTAAAATGTTTAGTTTACTATTATTTTCTAAGACCACCACTCATTCAAATGAAATTTATAAAAGTAAAAAAAATTACAGAACCCTAACTAGACCTAACTAAACACTGCGACGACCAAAGAGCACTTGCGCAAATGTATTCTGATATCTGTATCTAACCGCGAAGATGAAAGAACAAACTGGAACCAACTGCGAGTGCGAGTCCGTGGCCCGAGCTGATTATATCAATTTGTGATGTTCCAAACAGAATATGACAGTGACAGAAGGCATTAACAGATTATCAAAAAAATATATAGTCCCTTCAAACTATATTGTCACCGGCCGGTCACCGGTGCATTAGGCTTTCCGAAAAAGAGCGAACCACACTCGTGGGTACCGTACTTATTCAATAATTTACAAGTCTACAACCAGTGATAATATTTTTGTCAAATTTTAAGTCTGTGATAATACCTGTTTTTCTGTCAAGTGTCAAATGTGTTTCTGTTTATAAATAAATGGATTTGGGAATTAAAAATAGTTATTTATGTGAAAATATTGTCAAATTGGCAAGAATTGAATTAAAATAGAAATTTCATTTGCATAATTATTTTACTTTCCGTATATGTGACAAAGAAGTCAATTAAAATCGAGTACCCTTGCATCGTTTCTGTCGATAAGTTCCTTTTAATGGTTGCAATTCTATAGTTTATTATGTTCCTTGTATATGAGTATACTGTATGCTATTTCGTGCTGTATACCGCCTGAATTGTTAAATTGAGTTTTATTGAAATTTATCATTTAAAATAGACAAAATGAGAGTATTTCTAGCTGAAGATAACCTTTGCGCTCAAACCTTGTTAAGACTGGTGTCTCATGGAAATGCTATATTAGCTGAAATATTGCGACTCAAAGATCACATCCCAAAAATCTTTCTGTAAGTTTTGAAACTATTTTACAAAAGTAGAAGTGCACTTACATTTAACATTAAAAATCGTTGAAAAGTTATTTGTGTATAAATAAATATTTAAATAATCGTGAAACATTTAACATATATACAATAATAACAAAACGTATGCACTTAATATGATCTTAAATTTTCGTAATTATAATTCATTTTAAATGTGTATATTTAGTACTAAATACATATATGTGATTATATATTTTTTTATATTAAAAAAATACTTATTTAGAAAAAAAATATAAAACTCTTGGAAACTGTCCAAGTGCTCTGACCAACTAAGCCATATGTTCTCATTGGGCTACATCGAAGTGTGAGTCTTTTATGCTTGTTACAACTTATTTTTGTTGATATCAAAATCAAAGTCAAATCCTGCTACATTTTTATAAGTTTTCTAAATAAGTATTATGCAATTAGAGATTTTCATTTCAAAAGTGTGTACTTATTCTAAAAAAAAAGACATCTTTTTCTAAGTAGAAAACATTCAGTACCATTGTCTAATTTAAATACAGTTTTTATTGTTTTCATTTATTTTGAATATAATTGCAGGTTAGATAGTAAAGAAGTACAACATCAGTATAATGATGTTATAATGGATTTCAGCTATTTCAAAATGTCAGATACACATGATAAGAAAATTAACATGAATAATGTAGGTATACATATTAGCGTATCTAGATATATTTTCTGGAGGGACCTTTAGCATTGAATAAGCTTTAGATTTGTTCATACAGATGTTTGTGTAATTGTTGTTTTTTGGGGCAAGTAAAATTTCTGGGGTATTTTCACCAGACTATTCTGGGGTGGGCACAGCTGAGACAGCTGCCCCCCCTCCTACGCCCATGAATATGCAGATAATTTTTTTTTTCCTGAAGCTTAGCATATGTAGAAGAATTTAAGCCCACGCTTCTTGGAAACTCAAAGTTTTATAAATATTTTTTATTCCTTAGAAGGAGAATAAACTTTTAAGAATGCTATAATCTTTCAATGCATTTTATTTCAGAAACTACAAGACTTAGATGATGATGTTAAAGAGAAATACTTAGAATTGATAACAAGATTTTATTTGTTATTTGAAAATATCTACCAATATATTATAGAACTCAATATGTTTGTCGAACAATTACATGATGGAGCATTTATCCAACAAACTATTGAAACAGTTATGAAGGATGTAGAAGGAAAACAGTTACTAGTGTGTATTGTATTATATTTAGATTGGTATTGAAGTAGTAAATGTATTTAAAATGCTAACCATATAAAAAAAAGACCCTTAACTTTTTGTTATTATTTTATAGCAAATCATTTCCTTAATTTCAGTGTGAATCTCTGTACTTATATGGTTCTATGCTACTTCTCTGTGATCTGTACATTCCTGGTCGTGTGAGAGAAAGGCTACTAGTTGCATTTTATAGATATAGTACAACTCAGTCTCAGTCTAATGTTGATGACGTGTGCAAATTGCTGAGGGACACTGGTTATGACCAACAGCAATGTCGACGGCCTTCAGATTATCCTGTAGAATTTTTTAGGTTAGTATTTTTCTCACCAACTCATTATTTCTTATACTTATACTTACTGTAACATTTTTGTTAGTTACAGGCACAGGGAACATAGTGTTAGGATACTGTTCTCCATGCACTGCTTAATTTTCGAGAGCTTGCTTTTGGCGAAACTCAAAGCTGGGCTATGTCTTGTTATTAGAGCAAGGAAATAAAAATACTTCATACCCTGAGTGAAAAATCGAACCAACTCTTTACCATTGCATCACAACAATCTTTAAGGAGTACTTACTTACTTAGCTGCACGCTGTATCCCTAGCGGGGAGCCAGAAAGAACGAAGCGCCAAACAGTTTCTACATACCTCTTTAGCCTCGTCCATTGTCATCAACATTTTCATACATACCCTCTGGGTCACGCCTCATGCTTTTTACATCACCTTCCTCTACTACCTTTGATACTGTGATTTCAAAGGTCACCCGAGGTCTCCCCCTACCTCCCTTACCGCCCACTTTTCCATCATAAATATTTTTGCCCATTCTTTCATCATTGCCCAAACCAGCTGGGCACGTTCTTTTTCATTCTCATCATCGCAAGAGATCGCATCTCTATAGCATTCATCTTTCTTTCATTCTTCTTCTTCTTCTGATAAACCAAAGCGACATGCAGCAGTAGCCAAGGCTACTGGCACGCAGGCTGAATGATCTCCGTAAAGAGACTCTGCAGCCCGCAGCGCGGGGTCCGCTCACATTCTACCGGGGTAGTTTCTCCCATAATTGTATTCTCATAACTCTCAAACGCCTTTCCAAGTCCACAAAAGCGCAGAATTTTTTTTGGTTAACGGCTAAGATATTTTCTTTGATCATGCGGAGGGAAAAGATCTGAGCGATACACTCTCTTCCACCTCACCCTCTTCTAATGCCTACTTAGGCTTCCCACAACAACCTTTCGAATCTCTCTTGCATTCTTCTCGCTAATATTTTAACATAAACTTTACTACCCAGGCTAATAAAACTGTCAGCCCTATGGCTTGCGCAGCCTATCTGTGAAACTTTGCTTTTACGCAAATGTACGATGACTGCACCTCGCCAATCTTCTATCGATCTATCGACCTCCCCTGATTTCCAACATAATTTGCACAAAAACCCGAACAAGTCCAAGACGCGTGGCTATATTTGATCATCTCGGGAGTAACTCCATCTGCCCCTGCTATCTTACCACATTTCTACTTCATATTGCACTCCCAACTTCTTTTACACTGATTTCGCCATCAACTACATCAAGACTCAGCGTTTCGCTGTTACTCGATTGAGACACATATTCGAAGATCTCTTGTAAAATTCCGCCCGTCGCTGCAAAACGTGTGGTTTTTATTAAAATTTCACCGTCTTTTGAAAGCATTTTTTTCATTCTACAGGCTAGCAAGCAACATCAAAAAACACTAACTTCTCGCCAGAAAAGCTTCGTGTTTTCCGTGAAGTTTTTTCGTTAACCTTTCATCTTTTTCATTTAAGTATAAAATATTTATAATATAACTTTAATATTACCATTCGTTAAAGTAAGAAGCATTATTTTTTTTGCAGCCGTGTTCCAGTCAACTATGATTTCATAGAAAAAGTAGTGGGTAAGTTGAGGTCCGAAGATATCTACAACCAACTTGCCGTGTACACTATTCCAGAACATCAGGCTACAGCTCTTGCAACACAATCCAGCATGCTTGTAGTATGTTTATTTTTTGCACCTCAATATTTACTTAGTGATAATACCAAAATGAGGGAAATTGTTGATAAATTTTTCCCGTGCAATTGGATCGTACCAATTTATATGGGAGTTACAATAAATATCATTGATTACTGGGATAATTTTAAAGCTGCAAAAAACTCTTTGAACAACACATGTAATCCTAAAATGGTAAAAGAAATATATGGTAAAAGAGGAAATTCTGTCCAGTTACTAATAAATAAAACCCAACAGTTACTAAAAGAGGGAACATTGACTGAAGACTTTGTTCTAGACAATATCAACAAAATAATCAATGTAATATTAAATTCTAATCATGTGCTACGATGGTTGCTTTTACACAACAGTGACGTTATATTTTTTGATAACAATAAAAAAAGTAAACAGTTAAAAGATCTTGTTATTAAGGAATCTTGTTACGATCCTTTAAAAATACTTGAGTTGCTAATAAGTACAGCTGAGTTAGAATTGAAAGTTAGGGAAGTTCTAAAGAAATTACTTGACTCAAGAAGTGAAAATTGGAACAAAAATAAAGAGTTTGCTTTTGAAGCAATTACAAATTTGTCTCAACTATTTTCTGGAGCTAACCCTTATACTAAAATAACTGAAAATGAACAATTGAAACTGTGGTTTGAAAATATTGCAAAACAAATATGTTCACTTAGTGAACCCATCACTCCGAAGACTGTTAAAAAAGTAACTCAACTGCTGCAAGTGTTGGACAATGTTGAAGAATTTCATGGCATTAAAACTACTTCAACTGTCGTTCAATTTCTTAATGAGAGTAAGGGTGCATTAAAAAATGTCCTAAGAGCTGCATCTCTGAAAGAAGATTTTTTAGTTACTTTAGAAGCTGTAGCAGATTTTAGTTACGCCTGGTGTACGATCGATTTATATACTATGTACATGCAGGATAGTATTAAAGAAAACCCGGCCGTTACTAGCCGCCTTCGAGCACTGTTTCTTAAATTGGCAAGTGCTATGGAAATACCACTATTGCGGATAAATCAGGCTCAAAGCGATGATTTAGTATCTGTATCGCAGTACTACAGTAATGAGCTTATTCAGTACATTCAAAAGGTTCTACAGATAATTCCGGAGATGGTGTTTAGTTTAGTGGAAAAGATAATAGAGCTGCAAACTTGGACAATTAAAGAGGTGCCGACGAGAATAGAGAAGGAGAAGTTAAGAGAATACGCCCAGTTAGAGCATAGGATGGAAGTTGCTAAGCTTACACATTCAGCGTCGACATTTACAACAGGTAAGCTCTATGTGTATTCTTTTTGTGTAGGAAGTAATATAAAAGAAAACAATTTTCTCTGAATTCTGATTTTGGCTAAGCCAAAAACTGTGCAGAAAATCTATGATCGTAAATAATCAGTTATCTACCGTATAACTTATAGCTTCTATAGCTGAATTGATTATTAATACAAATTGTTCTAACAGGGATATTGGACATGCGATCAACTTTAGTTGGCGTCATTAGGGTGGATCCTGCAGAGCTCCTCGAAGAAGGTTTACTAAAAGAGTTAGATGGACACATAAGTAAGAAATTCTTTGAATTTATCGAACCACAAGTGAAAAAACCTAATAGTTTATTGATACGGCTCGAAAAACTAGCAGAAAGCATGGATGGATACAAAAGGTCGTTAGAATATATTCAGGATTACATCAATATACATGGACTGAGAATTTGGCAAAAACAAGTAAAACTTACATTTTTATTATGCTTAAATTAAAAAAGTACGTACAATTTTTGTAGAATTATTATATATTTTTATAAATGAATTTACTTTAGGTATCTGCCATAATAAACCAAAGTGTAACTAAGGAAATAAGTATTCGCAAAGGAGTCAGCATGTACGGGCCCTCTGCGGGGTTCATGGGCAGCCTGGCGCGCCAGATAGCGCAACTAACAGACGCCAGGTATTACTTATATACATTTATTACTGTGTTGTAAATTGTTTAACACACACTGATCTCTGATCCGTTTGATTGTACGGTCTTTGTTCTCGTAACAAGACGGAGTGCACCATCACAACGCAATCTCTTGAAATGTAGTCGGCAGTTGGGTGATTTATAATTAGTAAATTTATAAAAAAAAAATTTTTTAGCTTACAGATGTTGTTCCAGTTATCTAACATTCATCGTAACTAAGCAATTCTAACTTTTTACTTTAGAAATTATATATAATATAAGTGTTTTTATATATGTATAACAATATCAATTATTTTTCATTGTAGATCTTGTGTTTACATAAATATATGTGCGGCGTGGATCGATATAAAGAACCATAATGAAATAGTAAACACTAAAACTTTTGGTAAATTAAACAACGCGATCGGTGTGGTGGGATTGCATGGACTTGACACGTTATTTGGATACATGATAAAGAACCAACTGCAACAGGTCCAAAGTATATATAGAAGTGCACCAGAAAAAACAACTGTAACCAACATAGAAATTAAAGATGTCGAACAAACAATAACAAAAGGACAAAAAATATATCAACAATTAGCTGATATTATCATAGTCATAGGTACACTACAGCTACTAAGAAAACATATTGCATATCAATTAAACACCACATGTAAATTCGATTCTGCACATTTGGAATCCTCTTTGAGAACTATGAATGAGTTAGTATAGACTTCTTCGATTATTAATTAATATCAATTAAAATATCAAAGATGTATACATATTTCACTTCAAGAAATATTCATATATAAGTAAAGCTTTTTTATTTTACAATTTCTACTTATTAAATAATACGTATATAAAATTTCCTGTGTATATCAACATCGGATACATAATTTATATTTTAGGTCCTTATTAAACGAAATAAAGAAAAATAACAAAACAGAGTCAAAAACGATGCCAGTGACGTTAATAAAAGACCTCGAAGAGTATTTGGTGCGTTGTGGCATAAATGAGCCCTTTGAGAAAATATATGTGAAAAACGCACTCGAGCTGGTCAACGCGGATATGGGACGAGTAATGGCAATAGTACTCATTTCACAGTTGAATAAGCTACAGATTTGTTTTAGCACTGGTAAGACATTATTATTACAGACCCTCAGAATGAAAATGACAAAAAATTGTTATCTATATATATAAAAGGACATGTACCTGACTGACTGAGGTAAGACGCACGCACAGCCGTAACCGCTGTGCGGAGAAACGTGAAATTTGGACAGATGTTTATTTTCGTAATCTGGACATCCACTAAGAAGGGAATTTGAAAAATGTTAACCCTAGAGGGATGAAATAGGGGTTGAAAATTTGTATGGATTTTTTTTTAAATCAGCACCGATTTTTATAAAATTTGAAATTCAGACTTAAAAATATTTCATTGAACACGTGTTTCATGGTTTTTATAATTCAAATAAGGGGTTGAAAGTTATATGGAAAAGTTTTTAAATCGCCACCGATTTTTATAAAAAAATAAATTCAAACGGTTAAATATATTTTATTGAACACATGTTTCGTGGTTTTTTTAGAATTCACCCCTAAGGGTGCAAATAAGCGGGAGAAGCCGCGCGCGCCCACTAGTTGAATATAAATTTTTGATTCAAATAGCCAACAGAAACTCCAACACATAAATAACTCTTTTTGTATTTATAATAAATAATATTTTTTTTGACAACTAATTTAATTGCAGGTGATTTAATAACAAAAAAACCTGGAGAGAATACTGATGGCTACCCTCTTCTCATAGGAGTCTATACATTATTAAAACAATCAAAGACAGAACGTGTGGAAGATTTTATAAATTACCTATGTAAATACGCTAAGTTTGTGATATTGTCAAAGTTAGTAAATACTCATTTTTTTATCCTAGCATTCATATATGCACACATATTTTTTTATATACATACATTTATACATATTTTTTTCAGATTAAAGACTGCAGAATCAACTAGTGAAGGCTGTCTAATTATACGGGTTTTGCAATTATTTTGCGAAACATTCAATTATTCCTTTAACAAATTGGAAGATAAATTACCTTTAGCACTTTTTTCGCAAACAGTACAAAAATAAATGTACAGACACATAATTTTAAAGTTATCATTGAACTATTTATTTTAAAATATATCTTCAGCTACATAAACATATATTAGTTATTTGTTATATTTTCTTTTAGTGATTATAGTAAATAATTATAGTATAAACTCGCTTAAGACAATTTTCAGGGACTGAAAAAGCGGAAAAGAATCTTTTTTTTATCAGCTTCATGCTGTATCCCGCACACATCAGGGTAGGCAGAGGGAACCTAGTATTAAGACACTCCGTTCCCCACTTTCTGCCAAATTCTGGAGACTTTTGGTTGGCTTTCGTTGAGTGGCAGAACTCAACACCGTTTGCATTACTGCCTACCAGATCTTTTAATATATTAATATATTTTAAAATTTATTTTGTCACTTTTTACTATTTCATCCTATGTAATATTTAATAAAAAATGTTGAAATTAATTTGTTAATTTTATTTTACTATAATTATGCATTTCTCATAGATTAGGAAGTGCATAATAAAGCTAATGGAACTTTGTATATATAGAGATAATATTTTCCTTTATATTTTTTTAATAACAAGAACTATGTGCCCATATTGATATTATAATCAAAGGCATTTCATATCCAAGAAAGAAAACAATATATTTAACATATGGTTTTTATTTTTTCATGTCTTAAAGTAAATATTTCTTTAAGATTTTAGCACATGATAATAAACAAATAATATATCTCCTCTACATCCTATACTACTACACATACTGTAAAAATAATAAATATTTACTCTTAATATTTATAATTTTTTAAAGTTATCTCCATTGTCTGTTGAGAATAGTACTGATTTTTTTTTGGCTAGGAAGTAAAAAATTGACCTACAGTTTTTTTTAGCTTCACACTATATTCTGTAGATATCAGGCTAAGCTTAGGGAATAGTGTCTCAATACTCTGTTCCCCATTTCCTTTCCAATTTTTGAGACATTGTGTGTTTAGCAGCACAAGTTCCACTTCTACTAAGCTTATGCGGTGTCTTTTAACTAGAGTAAGGAAATGAAAACAATCCCTCATATACAGCTTTTGGATTTATGTAGTTAATTATACTTATTCATTGATAGTTTTGCCTTGCCAACTCAGGATTAAACTGTGAATTGTATTTAGGCCTTATTGTTTTTTGCTTACTTGAATCTTCATTTACAGGTTTTTCGCCACTTAAGTTTGAAAGGAACATTTTCGTTTTGTACTTTTCTTGTTGCTCACGCTTTAGTCTAGCTTCCCTTAACTTTTGTAATTTTGCCAGAGAATTATCTTTTGAGTTTTTGTGTGATTTTTTATTTTTCTTTTTTTCCTTTTTATGAAGATGCTGAATTATTGGAATAACATTTATTTTATCTGTAACATCATATTTGTGAATTTTGCTTTTTTCCTTATCACAATATTCTCTGAAAGAATTCAAAGGGTCAACCTTTTGTTTCGATCTCCAATCTATTTCCCCATCTTTTTCGTCAATTTTTCTTTTCTTTGGTTTGCCTGATTCATCTTTAAGTACAAGTTTGTCATAAGTATCTTTTACTTGTGAAGAGCGTGAGAATCGTGTTGATTCTGGAGGTAGATCATACCAATTTTTTTTACCAAGTGCTTCATTGGTATCTTGACCTAAATAAGTGAGGTAACCAATCTTTTTTTCATATTCTTCTTTTTTTTCTTTAATTTCTCTATCGTGACTTTTATTTGTAGTTTGTACAGCATGTTCAATATCTGAAAATAAATTTATATGATCTTGTGATTTCTGCAATGACTGGCAAGGTTGAGTCTCAATGTCAAGATGCAATAATTTCTGTTTGCTCTTTTGTTTTAATAGTTGAAGACGAGCTTCACGTTCTGCTCTTTCAATTCTTAAATTTTCCTGTTTGTCTTTTTCTGCAGCTTCTGCTTCGTCCTTCCTAACTCTTGCAATATTTTCTTTAGTTCTAACATGCCACCTAAAATAATATACATTTTATTATTATTATATCACAGTGTCAAATGCGCCAATACTTAACCATTATGAATTAAAAAGTAAACAAAGCATATATATCTATAGATGTAATCTAATAGATAAAAGACAGAATACACAATATGGTAAAAAGTTTTTAAAACATTGATGTATGATGAGAATGTGTCGCATTATTTATTATTGAATACTAAACACAAAATAAAGTAAATTTAGAATAACTTACCGTTTCTTTGGAAGAATATTCATATTTAATAGAAATTGTGCTCTTGTGTTATTATGTGACCAATAATGTAATTAATAATAAAGAATGGCTATTCTTATTGGCTTATTCTTATTAATCTGATTCAATTTTCAGTTCTTAGCCCGACTTTAGATCTGTATAATGTTTGTGAATTACGACTACAAACATTTGGGTAATTTTTATTTTTCAAAATATCATTTTCATTTCTAATTTATAAACAAGGAACATATACTACATAGATACATAGAGTTAGTCTGATTATAAATGTCAACGATAATTACGGTCATAGACACAGAACATATATAGTATATATTATATACCCAAAGGGATAGCCGATAGACTGAATTTGTTTTTAGTATATACATACATACTAATATATATTATATAATATATAAATAAATAAAAAGAAATTCAAATGATGAGGATAAACATACTACGTAGAAATAAATGAATACCATAGCGTAAAGAAATGAGAAGGAACGTAAAAGAGTAATTTATAGGATACTGAGACTACTGAGATACTGTTTTTAGCAGGGATTTAAATCAATTAAGAATCTGAGCTTTGACTGAGAAGGAGTTAGTAAAAAAGGAAGAGGAATGGGAGGGAATTTTGAGGACAAGGTGTTCATTGGATCGGAGAGAACGATCATGAGTTATTTCAAAACTCAAATCGTTCCTTTAGGTAAAAGCAGGTTCAGGATTAAACATCACACAGTAAAGAAGATGTAATAAATGAGTATTCCTGCGAAGTCTTATAGGACGCCACTTGAGCTTTTTACGATAAACCGTATACAAAGATTTTGAGGTCGCTCTCAAGCCTATTAAAATACTCGTCGCTAATATCGAGATAACAAGTATCAGCATAATCAAGAATTGGTAGTAATAAGGTGTTTGCCAGCACAGTTTTAGTTGGTATAGGTAAAAAATTGCGCAGTCTACGAAGAGAAGCAACTGCTCCATAAAGTTTCCGGCTGAGTTCATTAATTTGCGGCTCCCATGACAAATGTTGATCAATTATTAACTGCTACTAAATCATTTCTTTCATTTAGGTTTATATTTGTTTAAAATTTAACTAAAAGATATTAATCGTTTAATTTTTTTACTCGGGAGAAGAAATTACATAAGCGCCAAACTTAGATAGAGTATATCAATTCATATCAATTATTTATATTAATTATTATATATTTTTCTTATTATTTTATATTTAACCTTTACGTCGTATATGACGCCTTGTAAGATTGGTGGGTAGAGGATATTGTTGTTAAGGAACTCTTTTCCCCACGTATTGCCTATTTTTTCAATTAAATGTATATTATCATTTTTTTTATTAATAAATTAACAAAATTATAATTAATAATTGTTTCATATTATTTTATATTACAAGAATACGCAAATGCGATGAATTATTTTCGTAAAATATATTCTGTGTAATTTTATTTAATGACGGTAATGACTAATGACGCTTAAAACGAATAATGTTGCCTATTTCATGTACATAGTAAATTACTATTTAAAAATCCTCAAGGTCTATGTACCTACAATTTATAAAATATTCCCTAATTTATAGATTGAAAATAATAGTATAAATTATAGTAAAAATAAATATTATTTTTATAACATAGTTAACAATATGGGCAACATTTATAACATTGCTTGAATAGTTAATCTTTATTAGTGCATTATTTCCACGTATATATGGCGACCCCTTTAGCTCGCTTGGAAATTAAATGGACCGACGCTTGATAAATAGAAAAGAAGATTATAGTCTAAAATTAACCTTATAATTATATTTAAACCGCTTAAGTGTATAAAATTTCTAATTTTTTACAAGATTTTTGCTGTGCTTAATAATTATGTAAAAAGACGAGTGTCAAGTGTAATTGCGTTTATTTGATTTATTTATCAACATTAGGTTATATTAAAACTAAGTGCAGGCAAATTTATTTCGTAATATATATGATGGAAGCACTTGAGGAACGTCCCGTCCTCAATATAAATATTGAAAATGTAAAATCAAATGTTATAGAAGACATAATTGAAGATGGTATAGAATCCTCTGAGTGTCACAAATCTAATGGTGTCGATTGTGACAAAAATACAAGTAGTGAGCTATCTGAAGTTATTGATGCCGCATCTGAAAATGAAAATTGTAAAAATATAAGTAGTGCTCCTGAAATTAATGACAAACCACTCGAAAATCTTGAAACTGTAGATGATGATCAAGAACTTGTAAAAGATCAAGAACCTGTTATTGCTTTGGATTCTGAAGTGACAAATATTGGAAACACAATAGAAGAAAGCAAAAATGACACAAAACAAGAGATTAATGCTAGTGAGTGTATTGAAAATTCTACTAACGCAATAGATACTGAGAAAGAAATATGTAGTGAGCATGAAATTATAACAGAAACTATTGAAATTGACCATGTCGAGAATATGGAATCTGCATTGTCTATTGAACAAGTCACATTTAGAACTGAAATATTAGTAGAGAAAAGTGATAACGATACACATGATAATGTAGTAATTGAAGAAGAAATAAATGACTCTAATATAATTTTGAGTGAGCTCGGACCAAATATTGAACTTAGTGATGTACTTCGTGCATCAGATGTTTCAGAGAACAATAATAGTACTGTTAAGCATGAAGTTTTTAATAAAGAAGAATTGTTAGATATATTAGAAGGTAATGATGACAATGAGCATGTAGTAGAACAAGAAGTTGTAATATCGGAAGTCAAACAGATTAAGTTATCAGAGGCCGAAATGGCCTTACAGCAATTGTCGAGGTTGAAGTACAAAAAAAAGCCACATACATCTAAAGGAAAAAAAAAGGAAAAAAGATTAAATGCAGATTTATCTAATAGTGTTTCTGATAGCAAGCTAGATGCCAAAAAGCAAGATATTGTTTCTGAAAATAATGAAGAATGTGTTTTGGATAATACACTAGAAACTGTTTCTGATAGTACTCAAGAGCCTGTTGGTGATGCTCAGCAACAAAGACAACGGTCAGATAGCATAGTGAATAAACTTGTCATGGATTGGGAGGATGATGAACCTGCTGAAAATACGTGTAATGAAAATATTGATGCGCAGGAAACAAAACATTCCGAACATTCTAAAGACGGTCAAGAAAATTCATTAAATGTAGAAGAGGGAGAATGTACATCTGTGGATTCTACAATAGGTGAAGAACAGTCTCAGAAAGCAAGCAAAAGTGGAGATGAAGGTGCTCCACGTCGATTGAGCAGAG
This sequence comes from Heliconius hecalesia formosus, assembly GCA_018249775.1. NCBI lineage: Eukaryota > Metazoa > Arthropoda > Insecta > Lepidoptera > Nymphalidae > Heliconius > Heliconius hecalesia. The sequence continues at coordinate 16,342 of DWMY01000439.1, forward strand.
TTATTAAAAAGAAGGTAATATTTGATCCTGATAACCCAGATACATTTACAAAAGGTAAAACAACAAATAAAATAAAAGATTCTTTACTTGGCAAAGAACAAACACCATCAAAAAAGATTAAACTTGAACAGATAACACAAAGATCAAAATCTAAATCACCACTGTCAAAATTACAATGGAAGAAGCCTACTCCTAAACATAATAAACAAAATAAAAGATTAACAGAAGTTGATAAACTTTTAATGGATGAAGGTGCGGTAAATATGATATATCAACTCACTCCTGAAGCCCAAAAGGGTAAAAAAAACATAAAAACCAAAGCTGAATTTATAAAAAAATTACAAAGCTCTACTCCTGAGGGGAAAGAAATGAAGTTTAGGGAAAGAAAGAAAGAATCTTCGAAATATGAAGATGGAGAAGCTAAACGAATCCTTATTGGTAAACAGAGAACATCTCTAAGCAGTTCTGTTAAATCTCCATCTGTATGTGAAGATTTTGAAACTCACAGTGCTGATGATTCTATTATTTATAGACGACACTCATCAAGTTCATATTCAAGTAGCTGCATGAGCCCTAGACGTCTAAGTGATGTAGAATCAGGCCCCATGCAAAATGTAAACAAAGCATCTAACCAGCCTCATTCTTCACATAATCAAAATGATTCTAAATCAGCTGTCAAAGCCGAGATTAGTGAACACTCTGCAAAGGATGTATTTAAGAATGAACAAGCAAATACTTCTAATAGTGATATTATAAATAAAGATGATTGTTTGTCTATAAAGGAGAAATTAAATTTAAAATTATCTCTTGCATTAAATAAAAGAAAACGAGAAATATATAAACCTGAGAAACCAGCAAAACAAAAGAAACTTCTGAAGACAGATGAAACTGATTCTGCATCCATAAAAGTTGAAAAATTTAGGTTTATATCTGTCAATATTGATAAAAAATTGGCTATAATACACATTCAAAAAACAGGCTTGAAAATATGTGTAGAGGTAAGAAATTTAAGTCCACCAAAATTGTCTCTTTAATCTATATATTTAAATTTGTTTAATGAAATTTAATTTATATTTAAGGTTTTAAAGGAATTAGAAGAAGCCCTTAATTATATAGATGGCAGACATGACATATCAATAACACTTTTTACATCACAATGTGGAACATTATGTTCAAGTCTGGACCTAAGTTTATTATTAGATGAAAACAAGGAAATAAGGACCAATCATGCTTATGAACTTGCTGAATCAGTCAGGTAAATATTTTTATTCCTTACTCAATTTAATAGCTATAATTTTGTATGTAATCTAACTCAACAGCATGTAATAAGGTAGGTTCAGATGAAACAAGATGTAATAATAGGCCTTAAAGCTCAAATATGAAATAGGCTCTTATCAAAGGGATTCATCCAGATTGAAATTAATTACCACGGACAAAAATGAAAGAAATACTAACATAACTAATGTAGAAAGTTTATTTTATAAGTTTTCAAAGCAACAAATATGTAAAGATTTATGGGCATGAATTGCGTGAATGAGGTTGTTATGTTATGAGGTTTGATTCCCACTTGGGGGAGGTGAGTTATTTTCATTTTGTCACAGTGATAATCATGTCTAAAGAAAGAATCTTTGATAAGAATCAAATCTAATCAGCCATCAGTCACACGCAATGTCTCGAAATTTAGGTGTTGTGTGACGCGTCTTCTGCGTAACCTGCTATGTGCGTTAGCTAAAAATCATTGTACATGTGTTTCAGATTGTTACTAAGCGCCATAGTCCGGCACACGAAGCTGGTGTGCTCGGGCGCGTGGGGCGCGTGCGCGGGCGTGGCGCTGGCGCTGGTGGCGCTGAGCGACGTGGCGCTGGCGTGCGAGGGCGCCACGTTCTCGCTGGCCGCGGCCGCCGCGCTGCCGCTGCCCGGCGCCGCTGCCCTCACTGCACGGTGCACGCTGCCTCAAGCTTTGGTATACTATTTAGTTTTTTTGTATTATAAGATTCCAAATAAAGAAGAAGAAAATCGCGATGTTATTTAAATGGGAAATAAATAAATAAAAATCAGCTTCACGCTGTATCCCGCCCTCAGCAAGGTATAGACAGAGGGAACCTGGTGTTAAGACACTCCGTTGCCCACTTTCTGCCGAATTTTGGAAGCATTGCGTGTTGAGTGGCAGAATTCAACGCCACACTTTGCCTCGACACCAAAGCGAAGAAATGAAAATATAAATTTAAGTGAATCCTCCTCGAGTGGTGATCGAGCCCACAACCAGTTGGTTTTACAGTCACACTTTGTGCCCCTGCGCCACGACTGGCCTCAATCGAAATCAATGGGAAATCGAAAATATCCTATTATGAAAATTATCAATTATCGTTGGCTTATTTTTTCGGTAGTGTCGAGAACCACAACAAAAAGATAAAAAGTTTTAACCTCCAACATATTGGTCATTTAAACATTTTTAGTTTATTTTAAATTATTGTCTTTCTGAAAGTTTATTTTCAATACATAAAATCTTACTTATCGTTTTAAAGGTACTCATGTCAACTTTAGGTTGGTTAGTGTTTAACTATAAAAGAAGAGACATTGTCCCGCTATGTTCAAAATTTTATATGTTTTCTAAATAAGTACAAGAGACATTGTGTCATGCACACACCAATGCTATGTCGTACTGCTATATAAGGGTACAACCACAAATAAAAATTATAAAGGATATTTCTCATATCTCAAAAAAAAACTTGTATTAAAAATATAACTTTTGTTTTTCTATCTGAACATACTTTGAGAGATGACGATTTTCTTGAAAAATATTTATGTAACACCTTATGAAATAATGTTGATACTAGACTCGTTTGAGGTAATAATAATATTTTCAAAATAGTGTTTTTTTATTGTGAAAAAATTATTGAGAAATAATTAGAATAATGGAGGGCAGTTGAGAGAATATAAAAGAGAATTCTTCACACAAAATAAAAAAAAATATGAATGTACGTAATTTTAAAAAGTAGCTAACTTTCTAGCTTCTCATTGTATCGCGCATATAGCAACCCTCATAAATAGAAGAAGCATAGTGTTATTACACTCCATTCCTCACTTTCCGCCAAATTCTGAAAGCATTGAGTGTTGAGTGGCGGAACTCAACGATGCGCTTTACCTTGTTATCAGAGCGAGGAGTTGAAAATATTAAACAATTCATTGTCCCCTAGTGGGATTCGAACCCACCGACATCGAGCTTATAGTCACACTTGTGCCCCTGCGCCCGGCCTTTTAGTAATATACAAAATGTATTTCAGGTGAACGATCTAGTTGTGTTCGGCCGACGGCTGTCCGCGGCGGAGGCGCTGAGCGGCGGCCTCGTGAGCCGCGTGCTGTGGCCCGACCGCTTCGACGACCAAGTCATCAATATAGCCAAGGACATCGCTTCACAGCCGCCACATGTGAGTATTTACTTACTACTTACTCACTTAATATTAAATAATTATTTTAGAAATGTTAAACAAAATTGTAAAATTAAATCGTTATTTTAACATACTGCACGATTTTTTCTACATCAATTAGCTCCTTACCAGCGTTAAAATTTTAAGTATAAAAGCGGAATTCTTTCGGTAAAAGCGGGACAAAAAAAATTAAGTAATGAAGATTTAACTATCGATTTATTTGAGTTTTAAATAAAGCTTTCAGTGGTGATAAAAAATATATAAAATATTTTTAACAATTTTAAACTGTTATTCCACACTTAGGCAAGGAAAATACTTTTTAGAAAACGTATACAAATTTGAACGTAGCGGGATTTGAGCCCATGCCTTCTTGGAAGCCGCCTTGGTTAAATATAAAATGTTTTTAAATGGAGAAACGTCATTATATTTAAACGATATTGTCTTGGTTTACCATGTAAGTTAGTTACGTCTTCAGAATAATTTATTAAACGTAACATACGAATATACTTATTTGTATTTCTATGAAATTATTAGTAGGTAACTAATTAGAATCTTAAAGTAACAAAATAATATTTCTCACTGTACGTGGAACACCCCGTGAAAAGCGGGCTATGCATGTCCCGATCGGGACATCTAATTTTTGGGCAAAAAAACGGGACGTGCCGCCAAAATCAGATCTGGCAACGTTGGTTCCTACACACAAAAAAGTTAAGAGTAAACAAAAAACTATAGCTACAAGAGTGGTCATAAAACTATTGTTTAAATCTTGAACAAAATTGAAAAATTAATGATATTTTTCAACTTGCATCATATAGCATCCTAAATTGTTGCTATACAGTGAGTTAAATAGTGATTGTAAAAAACATGTATTTTTTTTAATAACAATATTATCCATAATAATAATTGCAATACAAATCCAAAGAAGCGTTTTTTGGTCACCTGAAAAAAGTTTTTGGCAACCTTTGTCTGGGTGGCAACAAGGTACGTGGTTTTAACGGTTGAGTTATGCTGCTACTAGTCTTCCCTACTAGTTCTTCTTGTTCTTTTTAGGACGCTTCTTTTCCGGGTATTTGTTTAATTTTAATGTAAATTCACGCCTGAACATTGTTACTGCTGCGCCGGCTGCGGTTTTTTATATTAACTTTTATTATCAAAGAGGAAATTTTATATGTTTAAATATAAAAAAGTACCATTGTAAGAGTTTTGTGATCAGGTGTTAATAATCGTCGTCGTAATGGTCGTCAAGTGGTTGGCAGTACGCCCTCCAGCCACTGCCGCGGTACAGTAGTTCGTCGATGTGCACGCGCGGCACGCCCGCGCCGTGCGAGCACACGTGGCGGCGCGGGCACAGACAGTTTTGACGCAACGCTAGCAACTCCCCGTCCACGTGCCCACAATGCTCCCCTGTCTTGCACGGCGGCGGCGACGTACATTTGTAAACGCGTTGGATCACCCCCTCAGTATTTAGCTTCCAGTAATTTGGTTCTTTACAACGACAAGCTATAGTTATGTTAGGAGGATATAAATGTTTTCCCTGATGATGCATTTCCTCTAACTCGTCAGGGTCCATTCGTTCGTATGTTGTCTCGATGCTGAGTGGCGCTTCGTTGATTGAACACTCTGGCCATTCAGTTACAGGTTCACAAAACTGTGGACAGGGTTAAAATAACTACTGTAGATAAAACATAAATAGGATGCTATCTTGTAATTTCTTTTCTGTAAGAGAAATCTTTTTACCAAAATAATATGATTTATGTAATATTTATGAGTAATCATGAGTAATTTTAAATACATTTACTAAAATCACATAATTTAAGACAAACTAAAATGTTAACTAACAAATCAAACCAATATTAAAAAAATAGCAGTAATATCGTTAATGTATTTATTACACTCCATGGATTTTTAGTATTAAAAATGGATCTTAAATTTAATTTATACTGTGACTCAAAGACGCAAATTTAAAAATATTTACAGTTTATAATATCTGTCAATTTAAATAATTAATACAAGGTAGAGTCAAACTGTTCCGTCCTGTCAAGTACGTACTTGCATGTAGGCTCGGTTGTTGAGCTCCACGCGGCGGTCGGAGGGGGCGCGCGCGTCGCAGCGCCGCCGCCGCCCGCAGCGGCACAGGCGCACGAGCGCGGGCGCGCGCCAGTAGCGCCGCAGCAGCGCGGAGCAGGCCTGGCGCGCGCCGCACGCTGGCAGGCTGCGCTCGCTTTCTTCCTGCGTTGAAATACATCACGTTACGTCACAACTGCCGCATGTGCCATCCATCCAGATGATTATTCATTTTTATTTTAGTGGAATCTTTATAAATAATGAGAGTATATATATACAGGGCGAAGCGAAGCGAAGCGTCAGCGCTCCTTTTACGGGAACAGCATATAGGGTAAAATATTTTAAACCCATACCTAAAAAAAATACCTTGGTCAGTCGTGGCGCAGGGGCACAAATTGTGACTGCAAAACCGACTATTTGTGGGTTCGATACCCAGTCGAGGAGTTGAAATATTTACTTAAATTTATATTTCCATTTCTTCGCTCTTGGGTCGAGGCAAAACGCGGCGTTGAGTTCTGCCACTCAACACGCAATGCCTCCAGAATTCAGCAGAAAGTGGGGAACGGAGTGTCTTAACACTAGGTTCCCTAAGCCTACCCTACTGTGTGCGAGATACAACATGAAGCTGACCTAAAGAAATAAATCAAGATACTTCAACAGTTTAGATGTAGGATTGTTCTTTCATTCCACGATATTTATCCATACCTGTATTTCGTGTGATGCAGTTATGTATATACCAATAACGTAAACACATACTACTAAACTTTACAACAACTTTAAATTTTGCCGCTTTGAACCTACGACTCGATTTCGGAATGAAATGTACGCGGCGGTTTCCCTTTGTTAGGTTTATGTCTGCTTGTGTCATTCTTGGCAAATGGTTTATTTAACAACGATCATTTTATTATTTATTTTGTTTGAAAAAATCACTTTTTCATTTGTTGGAAAATAAATATTGCATTAGGATTTTCTAGAGTACTTAAAACTGTGATTTCATTTAAAGTGGTGCTGACAAAAACACTGTATATACGAAAAAATCAATTATCGTGCATTTCATTAGTTAATACGTATCTTCCGTATCAAAGATATTTTTTCTTATGCCTTTGAACACTTTTATATAATATGAAAAATCCAATAGAACATAAACAAAATAATCGGAAAACAACTTTGCACTATCAAAACAAGAAAAGTATCACAAAAATTCAATTAAAATATCTGGAAACGGTACTCTCTTATCAACAGGTCGACCTTTGTTAAAAATCGCTGATATAATCTGGCCAAATTTTAATATAAAATATTCTCAGCACAGATGCTCAATAATTTATTATATTACTTTATTTTTATAGTACATAAAGCCAACTTGTTCTCAAAATGAAGACGCAATCAAGTTAGTGAACAAGTTGGCTTTTGGTTGTTTTTACATGTTAAGTATTTAAAAATTATTACAAAAAACGATTTATGGTATTTATACAATGGACCATACAATGGAGTAGTAGAAACATTTTTAGATTTTAAGTTAGATTTTTACAATGTTCTTGGCTTTAAATATGAAAACAATATTTATTTTTGATTATTGTATTCGTTTCTTTTCACTTCAAATTTAATAAAATTGCATTGTTTTTTTTAGTACAAAGCAATCTATTTGGTACGTGTAATATTCCAATATAAGCATTATTTATCATAATAATAAAAACCTTATTATATATATCTAAACCATAATATACTTACAAGACCATAATAGTAAAGAACGGGTTCTTCATTTTCCAAGTTAGAATTAACTTGAGTAAACAGAACAATGATAAATGTTACACGAAATGTATCCATTTGTAAAGATAAAACACATTAGTGTTCAATGATCATTTAAAGATGCCTCTTAATGGGTCGTAACCTATTTAGATAAGATTACACCAAACAATAATGGATAGAGAAATTTATACTTTAATATTTTATTATTTATTCAAATAAATTATTTTTTGTTTTGCTATACTTAAAAAACCGCCTGGTTGTGTGTTCTATCCCCACTCGAGGAGATGAAATATTTACTTAAATTTATATTCCCATTTCTTCGCTCTGGTGTCGAGGTTAAGCGCGGCGTTGTGTTCTGCCACTCAACACGCAATGCCTCCAGAATTCGGCAGAAAGTAGGGAACGGAGGATATTTTATGAAATAAATTGTTACATTTTCAGATAATACTACTAAAAAAGAAGCTACTCAGCTTAAAACAGAACGGTCAAGCTGAACTAACATTCCTGTCGTGCCTGGAGGCGGAGCGTGACCTGCTCGTGCAGTACTGGACCTCCGTGGAGGGACAGGAGCTCCTAAGGGCCACCCTCGACGCCGCCTGAGGCCACCATTAACTAAAATTAAAATAATCATTATTTGTATCTCCTATTTTCTTATAATCTCTTTTTCTACCATTTAACACTCATCTAAACGAAAGTGTACGTTTTGGTAAATGTTTTTAGTTGTTAATATAACATATTGTAAATAATGAAATTATATGGCAGATTGCAATATTGAATGTTAGATATTGACTAATGAATTTACAAGTTATGTAAGTGTTTTGATGTAAGGCGGGGCTTAGGGTATAGTGTGTCGCCGTTATCTAGGTCACATATGGAGTGGACGCAACGAGTTATCATATAACTTTGTTTAAACGTTAGATGCATTTCGAATTCTTAAACATTTCATTACAATTTATTTTATGTCATTTTAAATTAATTTTATATGTACTTTCACAGTGAGTGAGCCTGAATATATGGAAAAAGACAAAGATTTATCTATCATTGTAATCTACATTCACAAATATATATATATATATATATATATTCGTTTTCCTTTCTTGCTATCTCAACAAGTGTATCTGTTCATTTTTTTCTTATTTTCTTATTTTTTTGATTTATGCAAAGAAATGTACAAATGTATATTTCAAATGATAAGCAATGAAAATAAAAAAATATAATATACATATATATTTTTATTCTGATATTTACATTCATGTATAATTGTTTTATATTGTAAACATCAAGTGATTTCTTTAATGTTTAAGATAATTTGACATGTTCGTTTTACATTTGAAAGACTGCTATATTTTGATTTATAATTTACAGGTGATTAAATTCGAATGTTTGAAGCAGTTTTGATTAGAAAAATTCTTTGTTAGACTTAAGTAGAGACTATCGAGTTATGTTGTAGTTTTAAATTGTTTATATTGTTGTTTTAGAGGTTTGAGTTTATCATATAATTTATGTCGTCCACCAAAGTTCAAAACCGATTTTTAACGTTCTAAAGTTTGGATGCAATGATGGATTAGTTTATTTGCATTATTTCTTTACACTTTGCACACGTGCAATCCATTCCTTTCACATGTATTTTTGTGTCTAACACCCAACAGGTTCTGTTTCCTGTTCAAGTTAAATTTAGATTTTATTTAGTGTTTAGTTAATATAAGTTATACCCATAAGTATAGCAATAACTTATTTTCTGTTTATTGAGAAAAATAAAGTGCCTTTCATAGTATTTACTGGTTTTATTTTGATTATCTT